>CM023481.1:334985396-335085135 GCA_013339685.2 Hyalomma asiaticum
CGGGGACTACCTTGCCGATCTTCCAGTCTTTAGGCAACACACCGGATGACAGAGACTGGTTAAAGATGAGACACAGAAAGAGACTGGAAATATCAGTGGTGTTCTTCAGTATTTTAGAGTTAATGTTATCAATGCCTGATGAAGTAGAAACTTTAAGATTCATGATGAGGTTCGCGATACCTTCTGCAGTGACGGTGATGGGAGCCATGAAAAGGAAGGGCTGATCAGGGACAAATGGCACATTGGAACAATCTTCTTTTGTAAAAACTGAGGCAAAATATGCATTGAAGGCAATCGCGGAAGCTTCGTCAGAAAGCGGTGTTTGTTTAGCATCATGTAATGTAATGCTATTAGGAGACTTATTGTAAGGAGAGATTATTTGCCAGAATTTTTTAGGATTATTTTTGATAAGTGAGGGCAAGTCCTGCGAATAATATTTCTTCTTCGCTGCGCCTAGAGCTTTACAGTACTCTTGCAAGCACACCTTGTATTTTTCCCAGCATGATGCAGAATCATTGCGTTTAGCGGTATTATACGAACGTTTTCTTTTATTCCGCAATGTTCGAAGCTGCTTCGTAAACCAAGGGTTAGTCTTATCGTTGGATATTGTTGTGCCTCAAATTCCCTTGCCAGCACGTGCAATTCCACCAGCGACCGACCCCACAGCGGGCATCCCCGGAAGGCGCTCGTGTGTCATCCGTTGACATCTTTCTGAAGCTACTCACCGGTCGCCGGTCGGCGAGAACAAACAAGGGACGTTGAGAGGACCCCCCGGCATGACTGCAGCCACGGACCTGCACCGCACTCCAGCCGCTTCGTGGAAAAGCGCAAGGAGGAAGCGACCGAACGAGGGTAGAAAAGCTGGTGCATCGGGGTGCACTGGCGGCTGCTCACGGAGACCCGGCCGTGTCAAGAGCTCCTCACGGAGACACGGCCGTGGGTTATGTACAATATTGTATAAAGTCTTTTGTCAGTCTTCTTCGATCGACCGTCTTTCCTGGCTCCTCACTCCAGCGCCTCTTCGAAGCGGTGGGGCTACCAAAGTCCCCGTACCCCACCCGTCCTTCGTAACAGTGGTGGCAGCGGTGGGATGCCAACGGACCCCGTGTCTTCCGCTAGGCCCCCCCTTTCATAACATTGGTGGCAGCGGTGGGATTCCAACGGACTCCGTGTCTTCCGCTAGGCCCCCCATTTCATAACATTGGATGGCAGCTAGATGGGATCAACCAGCGTCAACTACCCTGGTGTGGTGAGTGCCCGAAGTTTTCCGCTCGTATTGCCAGACCTAGCTAGCTAACGTTGTTGTTAGTAGTAGGTTCTGAACTTTTGTCTTTAGATTTTAACTTTGTTCAGTCAACCACAGATCGTTTGACTGCTTAGTTATTTGGAGAGGGTGAACGAGGCGGAGTGCAGTGTCAGTATGGACAGGTTCGGAGTGCAGGATCTCCTCCAAATTTGCGAGGAATTGGGCATTTCCACCGGCCCCGCAAAAACAAGGCAAGCTCTTCTGGAGTTGATGCGGGTAGAGGAGGTGACGGTGGAAGAGGCCGATGAAGCTCTCGAGGCAATTGAGGATAGAGAAGCCGCTGCTCGTGAGCTCAGAGAAAAAAACGAGAGGTACATGAGCGAGAGGAACATGAGAGAAACGAGAGGAACATGAGCGTAAAATGGAAGAGCTGGAGGAAGAATTCAAGTGGATAAGGGCAAGAAAATATCTGCATGTCCTTGAGAGAGGCGAGAACGTCGCAACTTTTCTCGCTAATTTTGAGCATACCTGCGGAAATTTTAGTATTTCTAGCAACCTTTGGGTAGATAAGCTCGTCACGTTGCTACCGCGCAATATCGCAAGTGTTTTACTGCATTTAGCCCCGGAGAAAGCTTGTGACTTTCGTAAGGCTAAAGACGCTTTGTTCAGCTACTTTCTCCGTGGTGTAAAGCCGGCCGACTTTGAAAGCCACGACAATGCGGACAAAGACGAGCTTGCCGAGAGCAAAGAGGGCAGTAATCTTTCTGCAGCTGATTCAGAGGCCGACTGCGAAGGCCATGTTGAGTCCAGACATGTTGAGTCTGTAAGTCCGGCCGACTTCGAAGGCCGTGACGCAAATGGAAAGGTCGAAATTATCGACAGTAAAGCCAGTGTTGAGATGGCTAGCGCCCTGTGTGTTGAGGCGCAAAATGAAGAATGCAGCAAGTTTTCTGCATGCGATTTAGAGGCCGACTTCGAAGGCCATGTAGAGGAGTCCAGCCACTTGTGTGCTGTAAGTCCGGCTGACTTCGAAAGCCGAGACAGTAATGGAAAGGTCGAGTTTATCGACAGTGAAGCCACTTTGGACATGGCTAGCGCTGTGATAAATGATGGTGTGGTACCTGTTGAGTACACACAGAATGAACAGAGCAGTACTTCTGCATCTAGATTAGAGGCCGACTTCGAAGGTCGAGACGCAAATGGAGAGGTCGAAATTATCGACAGTAAAGCCAGTGCTGAGATTGCTAGCGCCCTGTGTGTTGAGGCACAAAATGAACAATGCATCACGTTTTATGCATGTGGTTCACAGACCGACTTTGAAGGTCATGTAGAAGGGAGTCCGGCCGATTGCGAAGGTCGAGACAGTAATGAGAGAGTCGAACTTATCGACAGCACCGCCGATTTGGAAGCGGATAGCTTGGTGACTGTTGGTCACGGTGCGGTATCTGTGAAGTACCCACAGAGTGAGGAGAACCGTACTTTTACTGTATTTTCAGAGGCCGACGGCGAAGGCCAGCGAGAAGGGTCAATGCCCCATTATGAAGGAGTCTCATTAATCAATGTTAAATCAGTGGGCCAGCTGGATAGCTTAGACAGCGCCGAATCTGTCGTTCTAACAGAAGCACGATGTGACCGTGATGATATGCTAGTGCAGCCGTATGGGGATTTACCTATGCAAATAGAGGGGCAAGTACAAGCATGTACAGATGTTGAGACCCCGAACATCGCGAGCCGCTACGAGGGCAAGAGATTCCGTAGAAATCGTCGGAAAGCGAGCCCGAAAAAGACGAGTACCGTCAAGCGAGAGAAAGCAGCTAAGCGTCATGACATCGTCAGCCGAGGCACTAAGCCCAGATTTAGGCGTAAGATCCCGAACAGATCTTCTAGGAAAAGTCCTAAGCACAGGCTGTTTCTAAGGTCAGAAATACGCGTGACGCGCGTGGTGAGGTATAGAATTTCAAGGCAATTCAAACTAGGAAGACTGCGCCTGGTTTTTTCTTTGTCACTACACCGCAAGTGCAGGAACGCGCCGCAGCGCCGCGCACGAGCAGTACGACTAAGCCCTAACAAAGGCCGTCCCCCTCCGTGTCTAAAGGGTAGCTTCTCGGGGAGGAATGGGACAATAGGCATCAAGGGCAGTGCGGGGGCAGTTTACTGTCGCAGTGGAGGCCATTCAGATCGCAACTCAGTTGTCATGGCTGCCTGTTCGGACAAGCAATTAGGCTTTTTGTCCATTTGTCAAGATCGCCTATCGCCAAAACCGTGGAACTCGCGACTCCCGAGAGTTCGTCTGAAAGGGTGCGTCTGTGCACACTTGGCTGTCACCGGAGGATGACGACGATTGACGAGAGAATTTGTTTATGCTTTGAGCAGATTTCGTCTGCTAATTTATGACAGTGTGCTTTCGACTTGAAAATGCCGCGATATTTTTAGGATGTTAGTTTTACGCTTGCTGTAGAAGCATGTTTTTCAGTTTCCATTTTTATTTGTTGTTGATATTTGCACTACAAATTCTAGCGCTCTATTAGAGCTTGAGAACGCTGATGTAGCGAACTGTTGTTCAACAGAGATGTAGGCTGAATGTTAAGAGCCTCTGTTTAAGCACACGTTTTGATTTGTTGTGTAAGTGAAGTGCGAGCGCAAGTGTCGAATTTAGTTTATTCCTTTTTATGGTCATACGCGTGAGTTTATTTCGTCGTTACTTCTTATTCTTGTGAGATTCTTTTGTTTTGAGTTTTATTATTCCCTTTGCTGAATGCGTCTAGAGAGCGATGAGCGAAAGGCGCGTGTGAAACATTGAGCAGCGCAGGCGTAAGGAAGGGCTGCCAGAGTTTTCATAAAACATGAAATGGATAGAGTACTACTTGAGAGAGGGAGAGCTACACCAAACGTAGTTTAAATGGTGCCAAGAGCGACGTAAGCTTCGAGTTTTCAGGACAGGTGAGGACATCGCCACTTTTCTCTCTGTTTCTGGAAATGCTTATTTAACATTAGAGATGAACGCGGACTTATGGTCCTGGGGTAGACATTGTTGTTCTGTAAGGATGTCCAAAGCTTTCTTGGAGCGTCCGTTTTATTTTTGAGAATCGCGAGTGAAGTGATTCCACCAGAGAGTTTTGCTGAATCGATAGCAGAACACGAGCTTAAACTGGAGCCTTTGAGTTTCTGTTCGCCTCTTCGATTGTTTGCCTTACCTGCCTACGCGGCTACGGTAGAGTTACCTTTGTTATGATGGCAATTTTTGTATTCTGTGGACGCTGTTGTGATTGACAACGCCTGAAATTGAGGTCTGAATTCTGACTTGTTGCCATGAGATATTGCACTTCGTTGCGTTTAACTTAAAGAGTTAATTTTAGTTCTCAAGTTGGTTTTGACTTGTGGTGGTCTGGCAGTTCGAGCGGTGTGCAGAGGGCACTTGCAGCGTTGGGCGTGGTTCGACAATGGCTGTCCTGTCGAGTATGTCTTCCCTCCAGGATCCGTGAACCCCTTTGAGCTGTGTGTTCGAGTGGAATGCCAGGAGAGGAACCTGTGCACCTGAGGGCTTCGCCACCGGTCCATGGATGAGCCTGCTGGCCCGTACGTCGCATCACTTCAGACGAGCCACGTTGAGCCGCTCGTCCTCCTGATGCATTGTTTGGTGGCGGGGGTGCTGTTGTGCCTCAAATTCCCTTGCCAGCACGTGCAATTCCACCAGCGACCGACCCCACAGCGGGCATCCCCGGAAGGCGCTCGTGTGTCATCCGTTGACATCTTTCTGAAGCTACTCACCGGTCGCCGGTCGGCGAGAACAAACAAGGGACGTTGAGAGGACCCCCCGGCATGACTGCAGCCACGGACCTGCACCGCACTCCAGCCGCTTCGTGGAAAAGCGCAAGGAGGAAGCGACCGAACGAGGGTAGAAAAGCTGGTGCATCGGGGTGCACTGGCGGCTGCTCACGGAGACCCGGCCGTGTCAAGAGCTCCTCACGGAGACACGGCCGTGGGTTATGTACAATATTGTATAAAGTCTTTTGTCAGTCTTCTTCGATCGACCGTCTTTCCTGGCTCCTCACTCCAGCGCCTCTTCGAAGCGGTGGGGCTACCAAAGTCCCCGTACCTCACCCGTCCTTCGTAACAGTGGTGGCAGCGGTGGGATGCCAACGGACCCCGTGTCTTCCGCTAGGCCCCCCCTTTCATAACATTGGTGGCAGCGGTGGGATGCCAACGGACTCCGTGTCTTCCGCTAGGCCCCCCATTTCATAACAATATAGAGATTAGAGGCACGAACTGGTCTACTAGCTCTAATATTTTTTCTTGAAAAAGAATCCAGTTGGCATTTACGGTCCGTGAGGCAAATGACGGTAGAAAATGCTCTTGATAAAAAAATTCTAATTCGGCGTTAAATTGTTCATAATCACCACGGTTATAATCACGGATAGTTTTAGTCACTGCGCCTGTAAACATTACAGGTAAATTGATCTGGAAATGAATGAGCTTGTGGTCGCTAAATCCTTCTGTGCATGAAATCGCTCCAGTAGTTTCAGGTGCATTAGTGAAAACCAGGTCCAGTAAGTTGGTACCACGGGTGAATTGCTGAACAACTTGTGATAAGTTGTAGTCGAGAGTTACTTCTAAAAAATTTGATGAGATGCGACATGTGGTAGACATGGTAGACCAATCAATGAGCGGGTAATTGAAATCACCTAAAAGGTATATTATATCAGCTGAGTAGAGTTGTGTAGCTCGCTGTATGTTATCACGCAAAACCTCGGGAAAGGAAGAATGCGCATCCGGTGGGCCATAACATGCTCCTATAAGTATTTTAGCATAAGTTGTAATGCAAACAGCCCACGTTATTTCTATAGAAGGGTTAAAATCAAGGTGAAATGATGGGACTGTATTTTTCACCGCTATTAACACGCCGCCTCCTCTTCTATCAACGCGGTCACGTCGATATATCTTATAGTTGTCCTTATCCGGAAACAGTTCTTCGTTGGTTACTTCGGGATAAAGCCAGGTCTCCGTGAGTATTAATATGTCGGCATCACTATCATCTAAATAAGAACACAATTCATCCCTCTTGGGCAGTAGGCTTCGAATGTTAGTAAAAGACACAGATAAAGATGGTGACTTCACTATACACCGCTTACTCGTGCGCGTGTTAACCTCTAGCTATCTCATGGACAGCACAACTGCGTTGCTTGAATGATCAAAAACGTAAGTGTTTGTGTCAATGCGCAGCTTATCAATGGATAGCTTAAAAGGTTTGTTTTGAGCCCTCGCGTGTTCCAGAAGCTTACGGCGAGCTTGTCGCGTTTTCATAGAAAAATCTTCACGTATGTAAAAATTTTTTCCCTTAAGCTTGCGCGCATTTGACAAAATCAGCTCTTTATCCTTGAAAAATGTAAACTTGGCAATAATTGGCCTTCGTCTATCCGCGTTAAATCTGCCCAGCCTGTATATATATATATATATATATATATATATATATATATATATATATAAGAAGTTTGATTATAAAAACACGAATTAAAGGCGAAATTAAATAAGCGAGCAGATAGAACAAACACATGTATAGCAGGTCACAAAGCTGCATCATTAATTAATTAATTAATTAAGGTAGTTGAGCGAAAAGATTGAAATACTTTGTGGTAAGTCAACAACCCCCAGCGCCGTGCTCTTGCACACATGTTCTTAAGCCCGCCCGGGCGAAACGCCTGAACAGTAGAAATAAGAGAGTAGACGTATGTTTCATTCTTGAAGCTGAAGAAGGTAAATAATACGATCCTTGCTAGATCTACGACCCCGGGCGACTAGCGCCGTAGGGCACAGATGGCGTGCGTTGTGCTAGCCAAGCAGCTTTTTCTGCAGTGTCGGTTGAACCGCTCCCAAGCGGCTTGGTGTGCAAGTGATCAAAGCAAGACGTATAACTCAACGTCTGCCCGCAAGACGCGAGCGATTTCCCGGTCTTCTTGCTGTCTCACTTTCTTGCTTTGGCGAACAAACAGCCTTCCTTGATCGATCTCATGGCGCGCTACAACTCAGACATACTTATTTTGTTTCAAGCAGCCTCGTTTCTCGTCCTATTTTCTTCCATACAATACCGCACAGAGCTCAGCGGCGCTGCAGCACTCGAAGAATGCGGCCCTTGATCCAATAATTTCGAAGTCTAACTGCAAACAACTACAAGTTTAGGGGCCACAGCGCCTTCTGTTCGAAACCCACGCGCCGTTTCGAAATTTCACTCATCCAGCAACTATGTACAGTTGTTAGGAGAAAAAACAACAAATGAATAGCTCGTTTATTTCCACGGATAACTTTCGCACCTGAACGAAACATCTTCGTCAACTGATCGTCACATAAAATAGGTATTGCGCAGGTGCTGAGCACACACACACACACACACACACACACACACACACACACACACACACACACACACACACACACACACACACACACACACACACACACACACACACACATATATGGAAACGTATTACATAAAGAAAAGATTTATAAGGAGCGGGTGGGTGGTGCCCCTAGTCCAGGGCTCCACTGGCTTCAGCGGTCCGCCGTCCCTGATCGAGGAGTGCTAGCCGCATCTCCCGATCCTCACTGGAGAGCCAAGTCTACCATAGCATCTTTCCGGAAAGTATAGCGGCTAGTCTTAGTTTTGGTGCGTTAATGATGGTTGGCCTGTTTTGCCATTCCCACACAACGTGGGCCAGAGTTGGCCGGGCTCCGCACCACGGAGTGCTATCACTGTATATTGTGGGGTGAATGCGATGCTTCACATAAATATTCGCACATGTATGCGTTTGCATTCTGCGCCAGTCATAAGAGTCCCGCACGGATAGATCTGGCTGTGGTATACTGTATTGCTCGCGCCGTTGGTGCTGAAGGATGTTTCGCGGTAGGAAAGGGTTTTCATCGGAGTGGTCGATCGAGTGGGTCTGCGTTAGGTTTGATCCTAATAGATGAATGGTGCTGTGTGGTAGCCTCCAAGTAAGGAACAGCCTACATTCGACTTGTGAATCTGTAAGAATTATTTATGATTGTCCCAGAGCGTCCTTTAGAAGAAATGAAGAAAGAGGAACGAAGGAGAAGAAAAAAAAAACGTACGCAAACGCCAAGCTTCGCTTGCTCCCTTTCCGGTAGGGAAAAGCCTCCGAGATTTTATCTATTTGCTGCAGCTGGGTCTGCAGCAAATGAACTTTAGGGGGCCTTCCCTCTCGGGAAGGGAGCAAGCGAAACTTGGCGTTTGCGTACCTTTTTTTTTTACTTCTTTCTTCTTCCTCCTTTCTTTCTTGTGTCGCTGAGTTTATTCTGCAGCGAAACATGGACACAGCGTGAACATTTCTTCCGCGACACTCAAGTTCACGTTCGTGAGGTACGTCCAAGACAATGCTGTCTGAAGGGGTAGCAGGCCTGCAAATACTTGGCTGTTCTGTAGAACACACTGGAAGTACGTTAGACTGTTAGTGCTATCAAGGTAAAAATGTCAGCGCCGCAATGGCGCGTCAATTTGTGCCCGTGATCCGTTCCCGCCTTTGCGGCGCATACATGTTTGTAATCCGCGGCTATAAGCGTACGTTGTGCGGCCTATGAGCAGCTTGATGCGCACCAACAGAAGCGCCTGGCGCTCTAGGCATACCTGAGGCTATCTTTGTCAACGTTTCTTACCAACTTTACGTTAATGGAAATTCACTCCAGCGGCGAAAGCTTTCTTACAAGAGACCTTGCTTCAAAATATCACTACCTGCACAAGCCTTTACTTTTACGCTCATATAGAAGAGTAATCAAACTTTCGAGTACCAGCGTGAATTTGACTGTGGCTATCTATTGCAGGTGGTAAAAGGAAAACTGTTTCACTGGATCGTACGACGGTAGCCTTTTTGTGTGGGACACGACGGGCGTAGTGGACGAGACGGTGTTCGGCGACGAGGTTCTCCCGGAAGAGGACGAAAGTGAATTGCCCGACGACAGCGATGAAGTGAAGATGGCCGTCAGCTTTCTTGAGCCTTTCATCCACGAAGGCTGACTTCGTCGACCTGCACCTAAATCGAAGTCGACAACTGTAGACCCAGTCCAACCTGCAGAGAACATTTTTCAGTTAATTTAAATGTACCACAACTGGAAGCCATGTGCGCAAAAAGCCAAAAAAAAAAGGAATGCGTTTTCATGATGTGCTTCTACTCTAGGATGAAGCTGAAGTTTGCTATATGTGAACACATGTGGTGTATTGCAGGACGCTAGCATGTTTTCTAACCGTTTTTTCTACCTTTTGCTATATTAATAAACATATAAAGCATGTCATGTGTTCTATCGTGTAGGATAAATTCTATTTCGTTTCCTCAGTGAGGCTGCAGAAAACGTCCCCCACAGTGGGCGTGAGCCATCTATTGTCAGGTGAACAACAACAACAACTCCCACCTCGCATGCCTGTCTTTCACTTCCGGAGCGGTGGTTTCGAGCGTGACACTCGTAGTCTTCACACTTTGTACAGGAGCACATATGTTTGACTAACGACTTCCCCATCGTTCCTGTAACCATATGCCTAAGCTCTTATTTTAATCAGGCATCACACAAAGAGCATTCACCCCACCCCGCTTCGCCATGTGCGAATGAATGTGGTAACGTGATAAGGTAACGCGTCTCAGCCACATGACATATATGCAAGTGAGGTGATTGGGAGGCAAAGTTGGCACTACGCCTGTACTACAAGTCGAATAAACCCAGAGAATGCGTCGGACACCTTGTAACGACCGTTGTATGTTCCCGTTTTTTTTTTTTCGTTTCTTGGCAGCCTGCCTGTGAAAGCTTTCGAGATATCTTGTAATCTCAGTATTAAAAAACGCAAGCAGATAAGGAGATGCACGTCTATGATCCTTGCAAGCCTATAGATGTCGTATGCGCTAGCTTTCAGCAAGTGAGCTATGGACGCAGGTGGTGTTGCGAGACCGCAAACATTGTCCCCACACGTGCACAAGGCTCATCCTTCAGCACGAAAATAGCGAAGACGAAGTAACATCTGCTCATGTTCCAAGAGGACATGGGCATAATCACTGGTCAAGTTCTCCAAAGTATTACACATTGCACATCTCCTGAATCTCCAAGTATCGACCAGCTTCCTGTCTTGCAGGAAAGTAACCAGCAGTCGTTGCACTATGTTGCACTCGGGGAAAACAATGTCTTCAGAGGACCTGTGTGTGAAGGCACTCTTTTGCATTCTGTGGACCATGAGTTCTCGCTATGTATGACAGGCGAACCCCGCCTGCTGCAACATTCCCACCACTACGAGATCAGCAAATGCATAATACTCGTCGAATGATGTTCAGCCATGCCAAGCCATGGGAAACGCTGACGGAGTTAAGTCAACAATTTTGACCATAGTCGATGCTAGAGACATATACTTGCACTTTGCGGTCTTGCGCATCTCCGCTTCACTTCTTTTGCAGAATCGCATAAAAAATAACTTCTGTAGTTTTACGTGCCGAAAGAGGAAAATATTATGAGGCATGCCACTATGGAGAAAACTGCATTGATTTTTCGCCATCTGGGGTACTAAAGTACACCTGTTATTATTTACGTACACGTGAACGCTTTACACTCTGTTCCCGATATGAAATCAAACCCATGACCTCGAACTCATCCGCGTAAAGCTATGAGTTACCGCTGCGGGGCATTGTATAGAGAAGTGTCAAAGCCCAGTGAAAACTGTTCTTCTGAAAGCTCACGTGGCCACAGCAGTTTCAACAAAGGCTGGCTGCGCGGCAACAGCAGTATAGATACAGTAGCAAAACTACCCTTGAGATCGAAGTGCGATCATAATCGTGTCATATGGGTAGACATTCCGAGTCCTGGGTATTACGAGGGGGTGGAGTTCATATTGAGAAAACCCACGAAACAAAGGACAGTTGTATGAAAGAAAAAAAAAGATGCTGTGTTTCGTAATAAAAGAAAAGTTTCTTGTAATCTCAGAAGACGAGGGCTGTTGCGTTCTGAAACCAGGAGCCTTTAACTTAGGCTATTTTACTGGCGTCCAATGCTTTGACACAACACTCCACTGCTTCCTCTCCGTTAAATATTAATTAACTCCCCATCAGCCAAAACGGTCACGTCACGAGCTATATGGACCTCGCAACGAGTTCTGGTAATAATTAATGAGAATCTTTGAACTCAGAATGTCTCATTATCGTTTTACACCCATCTTAAAGAATAAAAAAAATGCACATGATACAGCTGAATATACGATGAAGATCAGTCGGCCGTGCCCGTCAGCTTGACTTCCGACGTATGGGCTAGTGCGTGGGCTTACACGAAAAACAAGACAAGTGATTTTTCCTGAATGACCACTATCTCATAGAATACGTACACCCCTTGCATGTAATTAATTAGCCTGTACGCTTCATACATTCTAGTCGAAGGACCATAACAGGACTTTCCACGCCAGGAGGTCCTTGAGTCGCATTGGTCTTATCCTGAAAGCACTCAAGTGATCACGGTTTCGACATGGCGCTGGAGCGTCGAACTTTGGTTTCAAGCTGAAAACATCCAGCTCGCCAGAATTAATCCAGGGACCTTCACCACGGCCTCTTTCGTAAACAAGGTGTAGCTTTGGCATGTAAACCCCCTAATTTAATTCAGAACGCAGAAATTGTGCATTCCAAGTGATCCTTTCTACCTATATAAACATAAAAAGAAAGAACAGGCAAACGAGGAAATGCGTACCCTATAGAGCCTTGGAAGTGCGGTTGGCATAACGGGCAGCTTGGCTTCAAGTACTAAAAAACGCAAGCCGATAAGGAAATGCACGTCTAACATCCTTGGAAGCCTGGTTGTCGTATGCGCTAGCTTTCGGCAAGTGAGGTACGGGACGCAGGTGGCGTTGCGAGACCACAAACATTGTTCCCGCACGTGCGCAAGTTCTTGCGCTGCCTGTATGTCAGCGTTCTCTGTCAAGGTTTTCGCGAAAAGAGCGTGTGCTATTCTGAATAACGGGGCGCATACGGGAAAACTTTGTGCCTCTGACAAAGTCAACACACGCAAATCCAAGACGTGCGCAGACTGCGAAATGTTCTCAATTCGGCGCTATAAGATTGTATATTTCTGTATTGGGTAGCAACGCCTAATAAGCGAGAAATAAGAACGACTGTTCCGCACGTGGCAACTGATTTGTTGGCAAACCGTTTACGTTCTTGCGCCATATGGTTAACCATATATGGTTTTTGCGACATATGTTTAATTACCAGCTCGACTTTCGGCCAGATTCACTTTATAACTTCTAATTGCAGTAAAAAATACATATATGCGTGAACTTCTACAATGATAGGCGAGCGATACATGTTATTATAGCTGTTAAATATGGAACCAATAATGATAGTAAAAAAAAAAAAACTACTGCTGAGTAGTATAACAGAGTGGAATATTCGTTGAAAGCCGCAACCGGTATGGACGAGAGTAACTAAAAAGCCGCTCGCCAGGTACCATTGTAAATTTTAACGCGACATTGATATGAGCTTGTACCGCAGAAAATCTGTTGTCGGCCGCTTCGAGCGTACGCGATAAATAGCGGGGGAATTGACACTGATGGGAAGATACCGATGGACGAAAAGATTAAAAGCAAGTGAAGGAAGGCTCGGATTGCCGTCAAGTTTTTCAGGGCAGAACCCACAAAGAGAAGTAATTCAGGTGAAAGTGAATTGGGGTCAGAATGGTGAGCGAAGGCAGGCCTTCCGGATGCGAGGCGAGCGAACGCCACGACGGCTCAGTAATCCAAGCTGAGTAAGCGGAGGTGCCTATGTCCCTGGCACCTTCTACCCAATAGCGGCTGCCTCCGCGAGCTGAACCTTGAAGGCGTGTCCCCGTGAGGTAGCGCTACTCTCCCCCGAATGCCAACGTGAACGTGGCACTGTATCGCTGTAGCATTCCACTGTGAAAAGCGAAACTTGTGTCCTCCCAGTTTTCATTAGACAATGGAAATTGCAAGGCGCCGTATAAAGAGAGCTTTAACGAAATGAATTTCTAACATCATCTTCTTCACCCGTCTGTTCTAGGTCTATATACTGCTTAGCGAAGGCCTCTCGCAAGGATCTCCAATTTACCTTGTCCTGCGCGAGTTCATTCCGTTTTACGCCTGCGAAGCCTTTTACGTTCATAACTTCACATCATTGCTTTGTGTGCCTCGGCTGCGTATTCCGTCGCTTGGCAACCATTCCGCCGTTCTCACTGTCCCCTTGTTACCTTTCCTGCGCATAACGTGACCTGCCCAAACTAGAAGAGAAGCTCAGGGGAAGATGGATGCTTGAATCGATGAACAAATCGCAAGGTACGATTTAAAACAGGCTCCCGCGACATTCCCTTTTTTAAATCGTACCTTGTGACCTGCCCAAGCACTTTATTTTTTTCTCTCACTCTCTTAATAGTGACGAGTATGTCGGCTACTCCTATTTGTTCTCTGATCCACTCTTCTCTTTTTCTATCTCTTAGAAATACAAATGAAATAGGACATATCATATTTCCTTCGTAGAGTTTGCTAAGATCTCGCTGCCAGCAACACCATTCCGTGGTGATCGCTCACTCAACGAGCATCGTATGCGGCCGTCGCGTCCGCGCGCTCGCTCGTCTGAACCCATGCACCGCTGCGCTGCCGCGCGCGTCTCCCCACGTGCCCATATCGAGGCAGGACAGCGCGAGCCGGCGCACGCAGCGAAGGAGAAAAGCCCTAGGCGTCACTCTCCGAGCATGGTGATTCGATAACATTTCAATGGTACAAACAGGCTGAATCTAAGGTCGAGCTACATATAAACGAAGGACAACAATAAACTATACAACGTGACAATGCACAAAAGACCATGCAGAGGGAGAACCACCTAACCCTGCGCCAGCACACCTGCGACCACGAGCTACCAGAAAAGGAGAATAGAAAGAAATAAACATACAAGTTTCCATCGCAAGCCACTGCCGCGGGTCGTTGAGGCTTTCTCGAAACGGCGTGCGAGACGGCCGGCGACTTCGTCAACCGAAGGATCACAAATGTACGTATACGTACCGTTTCGGGTCCCAGCAAGGCCTCCCCCTTGAAATCGTCAAGTTCGCTCCCGCGGGGACCACATCCCGCGAAAACTACGACCCGCGTTCAAATCGTACGCTCAGCTATAAAACCACGTGGGTGGGGAAAACGACGGGCTGGCAGTGGTCAATGGCCGCGTCCCCATCCGGCAGCAGGAGAGAAGATGAGGAGGGAGAGAGAGGCTGGGCGGGGGGTCGCGTTAATCCCCACACTTTCCATAGAACTTGCTATAGCGGCTCGTACGACGGCGGAGAGCCTCAGGAAACGACGTCTTCGTCCTCGCATTCCAAAACCGAAAACGTGATGGTCTTGCTCCAGTGGACTCCGGCCTCCTCCGGCGTCCTCGCGGGCAACGAGGCGGCCGATACGGCAGTTCGAGGTCTCACTCGCCGGGCCGTGGCTGATCGGTCGCTGCCTTCGCCATCAGGAGTGGGACGCTGTAGCAGCGGCGGGGCGAGAAGGGGAGGGGGAGGGGACGTGTTAGAACAACTACCGGAGTGGTCGTGGGGCGATCACCTGACGACGTTCACGGACGTCACCCAACATACAGATTAAGCAGACGCAAATACCCAGCTCCACACGACCAGTTAAACGAAAGAAGTGATCGTACGCCAATGTTTTCCGATCTTATTTATATCCGGCAGACCCGTGCAAAGCGTGTGTAAATAGGGTTACGATGCGACAACACATGCTTTGGGAATATGCCGGGAAAGACACCATCGCTGCGGCTGCTCACGTTCCTGCGTACACTGGGCAGAGAACAACTTTAAGCTAAAATGTCGCTGCTGCCGCTGATCGTCTGCGTCTGCGTCGACGCCGCTGGGAGGCGGCACTCACAAGCGACGAGCTGGCCGCAAATCTGGGCCGTCCGTCTAGCCGGAGATGCCGCCCGGTTCCAAGTACTCTGCGCCGTCATTTGAGGTACCACCACCTCCAGGACATGGGACGAGACTATATCCCTCATCCCGCGTCTAGCCTCGATGAAAACTAGCGAGTTTTCAATAAAGTTTATTCTTTATTTCTTTTCTTTATTCAAAGGTTACCCCGCATTGCCCAAAGGCGTTACAGCAGGGGGGTTACAGAAACGACATAAACAATTCTTCGTTCTTACAGCACACTTGCATGGCAGACAATCCATTCCACTCTTTAACAGTTCTAACGAAAAATGAATTCGCGAATAGGTTCGTCCTGGTGCGTAATTCTCTTATTTTAAAAACATGGTCAGTTCTAGATGAACGGTAATGAGGTTCCTTAAAGTATTTTTCTTTATTAATTCCTGTTTTATCATTATATATCTGAAAAAAGAACTTCAGTCGCAGCTTTTGCCGACGCGAGGAAAGCAGTTCCCACCCAAGTTCATTTTTCATCTGAGTGCAGCTCTCCCCTCTCTTGTACCGTCCCAAGACGAACCTGGCCGCCCGGTTTTGAATTTTTTCAGTTTTATCAATCAATGTGGCTTGCGAAGGATCCCACACGGCACAAGCGTATTCCAGTATAGGTCGTATACATGTTAAATAGGCTGTCTTTTTTAAGTTCAGTTCCGAAGTTTTTAAATTACGTTGGATAAAGTTTAGCGCCTTTCCAGCTTTACAAACCACATCATCTACATGCGCATTCCACGAGCAGTCGGATGACAAGACTACCCCTAGGTATTTATAACTATCTGCTCTTTTTAGACGTTCATTGTTTAAAGTATACTCTGTTTCCATTGGTTTCCGCTTCCTTGTAAAAGAGACATGGACACACTTTTTATTATTTAGGTTCATTTTCCACGTAGAGCACCAATCTTGAACACGTTCCAAATCAGTTTGCAGTTGGGTAAGGTCTCTGTCACTCTTTACTTGTCTATACACAACACAATCGTCTGCAAACAATCTAATATGTGATGAAATACCTGCTGAAATATCATTTATGTAAACTAAAAATAAAAGTGGCCCCAAAACTGAACCCTGTGGAACTCCCGATGTCACATCAACGTAATCAGAGCTTTTGCCATTTAAGATGACGCATTGCCGGCGCTGGCACAAATAATTTTCAATCCAATTTAGGACAGCAGAATCTATATTTAGTAATTTAAGTTTGTTGCAAAGGAGTGAATGTGTTACCGTGTAGAATGCCTTGCGGAAATCTAAGAAGATGCAGTCAGTTTGCCCCCCTGAATCAATGGTAGATATCAGATCATGATAAAATTCAACCAGTTGTGTGGTGCACGACAACCCCTTTCGGAACCCATGTTGAACATTAGTTAATATATTGTTTTCAGTGAGGTGTTTCATTATTCCAGAGTAGAGAATGTGTTCCATTACCTTGCACACTATTGATGTTAGAGATATTGGTCTGTAATTCCCAGCATCCTTTTTCGATCCCCCCTTGTGGATTGGAACAACATGGGCAGTTTTCCAGTCAACAGGTAGGAAGCCTGATTTCAAGGATTGTTTATAAATTATGTGCAAGTAAAGATCATCCTCCTCCTTCATCCTCCTCCTTCATGGCACGCTGCATGGTTCTTAACTTCATCTGAAATATATTACCCTCGAAGTTTCTCAGCCGTGAGCTTATTCCATATTACTTCATTAAAGGGCCCCTAAACAACCCCGAGGTCCAAAATTTGCCTTAAAGATATAACCTGCGCTCCTGGCGATGTGAACATGCTCCCGCAGAATTTTGCGAATAGGTGCAATAATAAAGAAGTTACGCGGGTTTAAGTGGCCGCTTGCGTCGGTTTCGTTTTCTCGGTCGGCCTCCCCACCCTTCTCTGCCGAGGAGAGGGTAGGCGCGGCGCGCCGTCGAGACTCCGCCCACTTTTCACACGTGACCTGACGTGAGCATTTGACGTCATTGACGCTTGCGCTGCAGTACCGGCTGCTCCCGTTCTAGAAACGTTGGGTTGCTCCTGCGCTCACGCCGGTTGGATGGCCAGAGGATCTGAGAATAGACGTTTCGACCAATCAACGAGATACAACTGCGCAAGGTTGTTCGCGGTAGAACGTGACGACACCTAGGATGCGAGCGCGACTGGTCAATCGCCGGAAAGAGGCGCGGGAATTGTTTTTTGAAATACAGCGTCTGTGTGGCGCGCAGCGCTGTCATATTCGCTGAATGTGATCGCCGCAACCTTCTCTATGATTGAGTTAGCTTATTTGGGCGGCTTTAAAAAAAAAGTAGGAGCCTGTTTAGTGGCCCTTTAAGGTCAGGCTAGAACTGAAACCATCCTGATACCATGCCTGCAGGAGCGGAGCTTCACTACCAAAGCGGACACACTGGATGTACCTGTGGTAATAGGTACACTGAGTACCTCATAATGGAGCATTACATGCACATAAAAAAATGGCACAAGGAGACAACACACAAAGAAAGAGACAAACCACAAACTTTGTGTCTTATCTCATTGCGCTGTTTTATTTTTTTTTTGTTCGAATATGTACCAACTAGCCCTCTTAACTACGCTTCTGCATTACATGCAAGTGGGTTGAGAGATAAGCGTTCTGCCTAACTGCTGTCCTCTCATCTATCTTCCTTTTTTCTTTTGTTAGCGCTGGAAATGCATTACAAACCTGCAAATGCAGCAGTACCTGCCAATGTAGCACCCCTTTGCGTTTTCCCGATTGTCGGACACAAGGTAGCGCGTCTTTAATCACGTAACAAGCCTGTGGTGTAAGTGGCTAATGGTGCAACCCCGTAGCATGCACCTGAAAGTAAGGGGAAGAAGAGCGATGGGAACGGAGGCAATATCATGAAACGGAGACAAACCGGAATTCACTGATATGATGTTCTGAAAGACGGTGTACACGGTTTATGACGTGAAGATACCATACGATCGGGCAGGACTTACAGGTTTTACACGCAGAGAAAGCGGTAAAGTGGTAACATAATCTCACGCTATATTATGTATAGATTGTAGATTGTATTATACGAAGACTGGGTTTCGCAACACAATGCGATGGATGGTTGCGTTTGATTAATTTTCAGACATTATTTTGTAAAACATCAGACAGGTTTTTGTTTTTTTGTTTTTTTTTTACAGCGTAAGCTGTTATGAGATCACAACAAGGGCCGTTTTTGCACAGTAGTTGTCCGCCGCCGCCGGTGTCCGTAACCACTATCGCGCAAATTTTAGAAAAAATAACCAGGACCGAGGAGTATTCGACCTCGTCCACTGCGTGGATTCGAACCCACTCCCTCTGCGTTGCAGTCCAGCATTCTACCACTGAGCTACGCCTGCGCTTGAAGAACCGCCGCTAAAGGACCTACACATGTATAACGTCTGCCGAGGATTCATCTTAACCAATGTAATGTTACGTGGCAGAATAATAATGCACCACTACACGTCGCGGAAAGTGGATTTCATAACGAGTTCGAGGAATCATTTGAAAGAACACAGGGGTGCCTGTTTCGCTCTGCACCCATTACAGGGGCATCATCATCATCATCATTATGAAGCAATCTTCTTCAACTTTTCCGTCATCACTATTACGAAGCGCTACCCTTTGAAGCAGTTTTGTCGTATCGTGCCATGCGTCACGAGGCAGGCGATGTGCGCAGCTCCGACAGCATCCTGACTTGGTTCTTCGGCAAGGTGCGGACCGCTGCTGAAGAAGCGAATCGCAGAGCTACGCGCGCGGCTGCAGCAAGACAACGTCGGGCACAACAGACAGCTGTGCAGAGAGAAGCCCAAACCGCTGCTCGCCGTCGACGTCGGGCCGAGAGTTCAGTTCGTTCTCGGGAAAACGACGCCAACAGACTCTCTAAGATGTGCAGTTATACAGACTTGCACGTTACAATACTGCAGTAATTATGGCGTAGTGAGTACTTCACTACTTGGCGAAATGGTAAGAATTATGGAGCAGGGGACAGGTACCGCCTCTACTTGCACTAGTTTCCCCAAGCGTATAAAATGACCTCTAAGAACGTCGCTCCTCCAGCTTACGCTGTCACTGTCCTGCGGTTCCGCGCAGGCCTGGCTCTTTTTTTTTTTTTCTTGGGGGGCGGGGCAAGACTTTCAGACATGGTTGTAACGAGAGTGGCACTGCATAAGCTTCACTGACAGTTTTCCAATTATGCACAGAATCCGAAAATCACCCGAAGACGTCGTCTTTATCGCAAAGGCATTGAGCGCTCATGAACGTCGTAAGTGGGCACTTCTCTTCGAGGACCGGGTGTCGAGTCCTTTAATTTTATCTTATGCAATTTGCGCGTTAACTAAGGATGCCACAGAAGCAGCCTGGAACTCCATGCAAGTTGTTAGTTCGAGAAGAAAAGTCAGAGTGCTTTCGTTATCTCCACGGCTACATCGTCCTAACGAAGATTCGACTGCGTGTTTAGTTAGATCTGAATAAAAACACGTAGTTAGTTCAGTCGACTTGTTCTGCACGAACTTAACATACTGAAAGTCGTCGAGATTAATCCCCAAGGCGAATAAAAATTATAAATCTCTCACCCACCAGATTAGTGTTGAACAACACGCCTAAGCCTCGCTCTCGTTCTAGCGACGTCCGAAGCACTAAGCGAACTCCGTTTCCACTTTGGTAGCTGACAAATACAAGAGCCGAATTCTCTCGCTGTTAACGAGGATGTGTATGCAATCTGTTCGAAATGTACTTATTCGTTCGTTTTTAGTGTCTTAAGGGCTCGTAATAAATAACTGTTAAATCACAGGGCTTCCAAGACTGGATAACGTATTCGAATAACGCACGTAGACTGCAATTCACAGTTAATTTATGGTAATTTGACCTGGTGAAAATGACATACGAGAGAGGCGACCATACGAACTCACGCGTAATTTGCATTACCAGCATGCTGCTGAGATGCTTAACAATACGTAGTAACGCAAACTCGTGGCATAGATGTGTCTGTTAATTTCAGTTACGATTTCTAGCGCAGTACAATAAAGAAAACACCAACGGACATGTAAACGCCATTGTTTCAACAAATTGGTTGGAAGGAAGGAAATAGGGACGATTCACGGAACTAGAGGAAGGCTTTGCTGGGTAACCGAGCTCAGTTTCCTGCGGCACTCAGAATATACACTTTTTTTTTTCTCCTCTTGCTCCTTGCTCGAAACATCTTTATGTGACTCAATATCAATGTAACGACGAAGCGCGGAATATAGCACGAGCAAACGAATATTACACGTCGTTTCGTACGTCGTTTCGTAACGGACAACAAAATATAAGATAAAGTGAGACAGCTTCTCTCCCTCTGGATATGCTGTAGATTTAGCCGCACGCTTTACACCTGGCGCCGTTAAATAAAGGAAGCGCGTGACAATATGATTCTGGAACGCCAAGGAGCACACCGAAAAATTTATACTCGGTCTGTTTTATGACTGCGTAACAATGTTCTCGGGGTGTATACTTTCGTGCGCGGGCGTATTGAGCGTGTGCGACTGTTGAAAGCAAGAGTAAAATTTCGCTATGAGCGGTTTTCTACAGCGTTCACCACAGTACAGTGCGAAATGCTCCGTGTGCCTATGACGCAATTTTAAGACCCCATTACCGAGTCTCTCTTAAAATGAACCATATTCTTTCGGAAAAGCAGCTCGTGCACACGAAGATCGCTTGCAAGTCTAGCGAAACTTCATTTTCGAAATGTCCTATCCTTCCTGTTAAAGCCGGGTGAATGAAAAGGTAGCCGTGACTCCCATGCGTCAGTGCAGAGCATCTGCGCTAACAAAGCAGAATCCAAATGTAACGAAGATAGACGAGAAAGTGGGTGATTATTTTTCTTCCCAGGCTCCGTAGGCGGCGTCAAGGGTCATTTGCGCCTCGCGCACTCAGTCCTTGTTGGGTATACGGAGTGTGTGAAATCCCTTGATCCGCGTCAAAAGTTTCTAAAGAAAGGTCACGGTTAAAGACAGTGATGAGGGGTGTGATGACACCGAAACATCCATTTTACATGACGCAATGTTCGTGGTGCCATCTTTTTTTTACTCCCCCCCCCAAAAAAAAAAAAAAGAAATAGAAATCTTTACTGGTTTGTTGGAGACAAATTTTTTAAATGCGGACATCACCAGGCAGAAAAAAAATGCCGAAAGAAAAAAAAAACCAACGCCTTTGCTAGGTCGTGTTCTTTGTGCAATCCCTTGTAGAATATTGTTCTTTGCGCGCAGTAAATTACCACCCGAGCAAAAGACGCTTTGATTTAACCGTAACAAGACCCCGACATTCCATGCAGGAAACCTTGTTTGACATTATGGCTATGTCGAAAATTTGCAGAGCTATACATACAACACGATCCCTGCACTTCTGTTGGACAAACAGCCTATGAAATGCTGGCGGGCTGCTCGAATGTTCTTGTGCTTACCTGTTCAAAGTAGTTACAGCGTTCGTGGTGGGCCAGTCATTACGATCGCTCTTCAGACAATCATGCAATTAAACTGCACAACCGATGAAACCCAACTGCCAGATGGCTGGATACAGAAACGCGCTGTCGAACATGACTGCACGCTAACCACAAAAATGGTTACTGTTCTGTATTGCTAGTGCTCTCATATCTTGCTAACGTGACTTAAGTTCACTGCAACTTTTCAGACTATCCGCTCACGAATTTCGTGGACTATTCACTTTAGATGTTCGCTGCTTAATATAAGTGTTGCGACGCGGAAATGCCGATCCATATTTGCACAATTTGATTTTTCTCATGACGGACGGTTACGCTCCTTTCCTCCAAAAGGCACGCTGTACAATGACGTCAGCTGCTCCTGCTTAACGCGAGTATTCTTGGCGGGGTGAAGCCGCTTTAATCTAAAAACTACCTGCAGGTGACTTTCGAACGTCATTGTTGGCGATTAAAGATTGGGTGGTCTGTGTTCCTCTGGGCATATTTAATAATTTTCGCCGACCTGCACTAGCCAGCAGAGTATTAGGTGTTCTACAATTTTTTTTTGTATTTATTACATGTAGATTTGGAGATGTGGGCACTTTTATACATGTAAAGTGCGGGTACTCCTTTTCGCAGACAAGATACTGTAACAAATCACATACATGAAAGAAGAGCCCAACGTCACATCTACAAACGGATCGTATAAATAAGTGAAGCCGTAAAGACTTGCGCAGTACGACGTCCATTCACACGGCTGCACGATATTTATTTATTTATTTATTTATTTATTTATTCATTTATTCCGACAATATTTCTATGTTTATTTATTTATTTATTATTTACACATACCTTACAGGCCTCAACAGAGGCGTTGTGTAAGGGGGGCGAAATACAGAAGTGTAAGAAGAAAAAAACAAATTATACAATAGCAAAAAAATTAGTTTCACATCCGAAACGCAAATACACTACAGGTACAGATTGAATAAACAAGGGTGAAGTATAAATGCAACTCGGGTAATGAAGAAAGTGTTACATGGTGGATATACATAGGCACAAGGAAAAAAAAAAAGGCACTCAGACTTCCGGTTTACTCTAGATATCTGCGCATACGAAAACCCATAGCAGTAGCTTATAGACAGAAGACAAAGGAAAAAAAAAGACATCAAAGAAAACGAAAACGCAGGAATGAAGGGTTTAAGCGATATCAAATGTAGGGTTAAACGACACAAATGCAGTCATACGACTAATTTTCACACTTCCACCAATTTTCTGTGGTTCTAATAGATCACTCTAAAAAACGCAGCTAGGTTCGAATATTGGCTCGACGAGTGAAGCATCCGCGAACTGTAATATTCCTTTGCATAATCGGTCAGGTAACGTCGATGCTCACGGTTATCTCGGCTTTGCCGTTGTCACTTCTACAATGGGTAGGCATGCAGGAAAGTGAGCGGAAACGAACATTCACGATGGAAAGGACTTCCCTGGGTGAGCGCTTGTTCATCACACAATCCCGCATCACTGATTAACCGAAGAATTTGGCTGGCCGGGGTTGCCTTCAGATTTTGGTGGGCGACAGTTGGAAGCACCATCGCACGATCAAATATACGAAAAATGTGGCTGCGGGATATAGCATTGTCCTCTGGTACGTTTACACAGCCTATAGTGCTGTATGCGTTGGTTCGGTCAGCAACGTAGTGGCCCACTGTGATACAAATCTGGCTGAAAGTGTTATATGTCTAAAGCGCAACATAATCTTTATTCCAGCCTGTAAACATATTGTGAATATTGCACTTCATTTTTAGTCATTTCTGGCAACCATCGTCTTCCTCGTACAGGGAAATTCAATCAGCGCGTCCAGTGCAATATGTTTCAACGGCGGCAATAACATTGCACCATCATCGTACACATGCCGTGTACACGGCTCCGCGAATACTGTGTCACCAATCCTGAGCCATAGCGGCCCGGAAGGCAATCGCCGGAAAAATATTCCAAGAACCGACGCATAAGTTCGCCGAAAATGAGCCCACGAAAGCTTGGACATTTAGTTTTTAGATTCCCTTGGTGCACTAGCAAAACATCGGCAGCCACAATACAAAATCAATACAGATGGGTTATAACACAACAAGGAACCAATTATCTAACGCTAAATACACAAGCCCACGCATTACAATTGGAGAACACGATAAAAATAAGTCCCATTCCCCAGGGCAACTCGAACGGTCCCGTCAGCATGAAGCTTGGGGGTCGACCAGCCTCGAAGGCTGGTCCGTGAAGTAGCCTCGTTCAAGTTCTCCCGACTTGATTCCCTGTGTCACATTGACAGCTGACTGACGATCGACTGCTGACAACTGTTTAGTGAGGCCCTCTTAAATTGCCCTCGGCTGGTTTTCTACAGAATTCCGGCGCCAGTAAACCCTTCTCAGCACGCGCGAAGCTGTGATAGTCCTCTCGAAATCACGCTACCTGACGATGATGATGGTGATTATTATTGTGGTTCGGTTAGGAAAGGACGCTAATTTCTGCAACCCATGTAGGGAGCACGGCTAAGCGTCCGTGGGGTTGGGGGGGGAAAAGGAGTGAAAGAGATAGGAGAGAAAGGCCGTGGTGGAGGGCTCCGGAAATTTAGACTACAACGTACACTGACAACGCACAGTACACGAGCCTCTGGCATCACGCTACCTTCGATGAGCTTCCGCCTCGTGTCGGAGACGTCCCCTTCCCTCGATTGTTGACGTTAGCGTCGGCGCGTGCTCTCTTGGCTTCTCCTCTCTGTGCGTGGCTTTCGTGCTCACCCCTTGAAGAAGAATAACGCAATGCTGCGCTCCGGATCATTCGGAAAAACACCCGAATGGGGCGTTCGGGTTTTGGTCAGCCGTTGCGTGACGTCTGCTCGTTGAGGCTTTCGCTGTGCGCGTCGTTTTCTTCATGGGTTCGATTCGGTGCGACATCTCTAAAACGACGCCGTGCTTCTTGACCATGTGGGCACTATTTTGTGACATATGGGTGAGCCCATATTACGAGAAAAATACGCGGAAAGATAGGCGCGTCATATTTTCGTCTTCAGGGCACCGCGGTGACGTACAACCTACGCATTTTCGGCATATGGTGATGTGGCACAAGAGACCCTTTCAACATTGCCTTCAACCTTTTATCTCTCTCGCGGAATAAATAGAACAACGAAAGTGTTTCGCCAAAGTTATGCGAATGATGCCTCCATCCTCGAGATGCTTCGCAGCGTAACGTGAAAAACGCTTCGCTTCAAGCACTCCTATTTTAGGGGCGAAGCTCCTTAAGCTGTGGGTCGGTTGTCACGTATCGTCGTCGTCGTATCGTGTAACTATACACTACTGTTATGATTTTATGAAGTGCTCACTAGATGGCGTGATGGCGATGTGGTGCTCGCTTCATTCAGATGTATGGGAACGCGTAGTATGGGAGTCTGTCCGTCCGTCCGTCCGTCTGTCCGTCCGTCCGCCCGTCTGTCTGTCCGTTAGAGCGCTGCGGTGCTGCTTAGCTAGTACGTGAATTGATCAATAGATGGCGCGGAGGCGCTCGCTGCGTGCTCTAGTGTGATAGGAGAGCGCTAGATGGCGACACACAGTGTTTGTCACGTATTTGATGATGTACTGGGCAAGATTCACATTCACGGTTTTTGCCGATGAACCTCCGGAGCTTCGCCCACTCATCATCATTCAGCTCGTGGATATGCTGTGATTTTTTTAAAACAAACGTTCCCCTCGTTTCTTATCGGCAGACGTATGCATCAACTTGCCGCGCTTATTCTGAAACTGTTATAAACTGTAACATAGCGTTCAAAATAAACCGGTGAATAGAGAGCGCGGCAGATGCTGTATATACATATAGCAGCGGTCGCTTGCTTCATATACCTACACATACTGTGAGGCGAAAAGACAAACTGCAATGAACACCAAAAGCAGCGTGACCTACACTTTGTGATTGTGCACGCGTTACATGCCTTAATTATAGGGCTCTGTTCCGACACGAAAACAAGTCTCTCAGACTTTCTTTTTTCTTTCGCCCCCATTCCGCCTTTATGAACGAGGAAACGATTTGTTATCAATTCTTGTAGCGCTTCGACTGTGTGTCAAAAGTGGGTAAACGCCTTCCTTAATGTTTTTTTTTTATTAGTGCTCGAAAACTTAAGGCTTGTGTAGCATCGTTTATCCTTTCATCCGCACCCCTCCAAATGTACCGCGTGTACCGCCAGCCACGGCGGCCGAAATCGCGAGCGCCTGCACTTAGCGAGATTTTTCCCGCGAAATTATTCGACTCATGCATAAACAGGCGAACCGACGCCGCGATTGCACAAAGCGTATTTCAAATCAATGCCATCTGTTGTTTACGGCAGCCGGGCCCATGAAGTAATTTCAAGAGGACCCACATTCCCACGCTATACGGAGCTCGCTCGCGAAATGCATTAGCTCAAGCGATTGTATCATTTATTTTACTTTTCTTGTTCTCCAAATTTCACGCACAAATAGCGTTTAATATCTACTCGTATCTCACAAAAACAGCGGCAGGAATGTTTACATACTCCAAGTAAATACCGTATAACAGCGTCTTTAACGACGCCCCAAATAAAATACCATATAGGCATACTTCATTACAATACTGCAAATTCAGTGCTGCAATATTCCTACAAGCCATGAAGTAAGCAGCCATAAGGCTATATCACATGTCGCGTAGTTCCCTAACAATTATAAATAACCTACTACAAAGACACCCAACCAACTAATCACTTCCACAAAAATTTCATTCAGAACCTTCAATGCCAAATTGCTGCGGTAATTTGTGTGTGTGTGTGTGTGTGTGCACACACACACACACACACACATACACCCACACAAAGATAAAAACAAAAACAAAATTATATTCTGCTATCAGATAGGCGATTACCGATAGGGACACACCTCTTGCCTTACCAATTGACAATCAATTAGAAGAAAATCCCAACACGTATAGACGAAGACGAAGAAGGCACGAGAATGAATGAGACAGACGCTGACTTTGTTTCTATCGAAGGGAAATCCCATATCCATGCGCGCACATTACCAAATAGCACAATATATTGTAACTGCCAGGGAAACCAATTAGTCAATTAGGTACCAATGATGTGAAAGAGGCCTTTCAATGCTACGTCAGAATTTGCATATTAAGCCTTCCGAACTGAATGTTTAATAAACTTTGCTCTAAAAAATTAGCAACTTAGCAATCTTGCAATGTCATAACTAGCGTGACATAAGCTAGAGCGCCGATCAACGGACATGGAATTTATTCATCGCGGCGCTTCCGTGAATGCGAGATAGGCTGCTACGCGTCCCCCCACAAATTCGTATGCTACCCCCCCCCCCCCCCCTCCCTCTACCTCTTTCCCGGAGACCGCCACCTAGCCGCGTTAAAAAAAAAAGGAAGGAAGCGCGCTTTCTCAAAACTACGCGAGTCGGCGAGTCAAAGGCGGCGGAAAATGCCACGAGGCAGACGCAGCGACTAGACATGGCGTCCTGATATTCGGAATCAGCAAAAATGCTTCATCGCGGACATTCTGAAATACATTGCACCACAGTACGCGAGACGGGGCAGGAGGAACCTGTTCGCAAACACATCCGCGACCCGGCCACCCAGACGACTTGGCGACGCTTTCGTAGCAGAACGGAGGGTGCCGAGTTCGAATCCTCGAGTGCCTATATATATATATATATATATATATTTCATTTTTTTCTTCTTTTTTTTCTGATATTTTCCTTCTTTGTATCTTCTTTCGTCTATCCTGCTGCTCTTTAATATTGATAACCTCACCTACCCTAACCATAAACTTAAAATATCTGAAAGAACTCTCCCCCAACGCAGCTTTGGCACAAGATGCATAAGGGCTTACACCACCACCATGCCTCATCTGCGTAGCTCAACTACGCACCAGAACAGGAACTGGCCTCCCTGGTGCAACACCATGGCCAACACCTCCCAAGTGACCGAACCATCCAAACCCTGGACCTACGACGGTGACATCAACGGAGCTTCTAACAGCGGATGCGACCACGAGGGGATAGGAAGAAAAGACTCGGAAAGCTTATGGAATCGGACAGGAAACCACTGGAAACTAAACGTAGCGACTCTTAACACGCGAACTCTTTCAAGTGAAGCCAGACTAGCTGAACTACTAGAAGAATTAAGGGGAATTAACTGGGATATCATTCGCCTTAGCGAGGCTAGGAAACCAGGAGAACGATACTTATCGCTTAATGAAGGACACGTTCTCTGCTACAGAGGGCTGCCAGAGAAGCGCGAATACGGGGTTGGATTCCTTATACACAAAGACCTAGCAGGCAACATCGAAGAATTCTATAGCGTCAATGAAAGGGTAGCAGGTATCGTGTTAAAATTAAATAGGCGATACAAACTAAAGCTAATACAATGTTACGCACCAACGACAAGCCACAATGACGAGGCTGTAGAACAGTTCTATGAGGAGGTAGAAATGGCAATCAGCAAGGTATACACCCAATACACAACTGTCATGGGGGACTTCAACGCGAAAATAGGAAATAAACTACGAGGAGAACAGGCGGTCGGGAACTACGGCGAAGGTGATAGAAACAGCAGAGGAGAGATGCTAGTGGAATTCGCAGAAAGAAACTACCTCCGTGTTATGAACACTTTCTTTAAAAAACGTAGGAACAGAAAGTGGACATGGAAAAGCCCCCACGGAGAAACGAAAAACGAAATAGATTTCATAATGTGCAGTGATCCCAGTATAGTACAAGGCACGGAAGTGGTTAATAAGGTCAGAATTAGTGACCACAGACTAGTAAGGGCGAAGATAACCCTCAATCGAAAGCGCACAAGGACAAAGTTAATCACGCGGAAGAAGGCCAACCTCGATGTCGTCAGGGCGAAAACAGAAGAATTTAAAATTGCACTTAAGAACAAGTATGAGGCTTTAGGACAGGAAGAACTTGAGGACATAGAGAAGATGAACGAAGACATTACTAAGCTGATCACCGAAGCAGCGATCGAAGTAGGGGGCAAAGCACTCAGACAAGATGTAAATAAGCTCTCTGAATCTACTAAAAATTTGATCAAACAACGCCAACATATGAGAATAACTAACTCAAGAGACAGGATAGTATTTGCCGAGCTGTCTAAGCTCATCAGTAAAAGTAGAGTCAGGGACATACGTAATCATAACGTGAAAGAAATAGAAGCAGCCGTGAAAAAATGAGTCAGCATCAAAACAACTAAAAGGAGGCTTTGCGCGGGAAAGAACACAATGCATGCCGTGAAAGATAAGCAGGGCAACACCGTTACTAACTTCAGTGATATAACCAAAGTGGCCGAGGACTTCTATTCTGAACTATACAGCTCAAATACGAGTCCCCCCACCATGAGGGTAATAAATGTCGATCAGGACACCGAAATTCCATGCGTTACTACGGACGAGGTTAGAAAAGCAATTCAGGGCATGTCCCGCGGAAAAGCGGCTGGAGAAGACGGCATAACAGCCGACTTTATCAAAGACGGAGGAGACTTCCTAACTAGAAAGCTCGCGACACTATACACACAATGCCTGAAAACTTCAAATGTACCAGTCAGCTGGAAAAACGCAAATATTCTACTATTACATAAGAAGGGAGATGTTAAGGATTTGAGAAACTACAGGCCGATCAGTCTACTCTCAACAATTTACAAAATTTTCACAAAGGTTATCTCCAACAGAATAAGGGCCACAGTTGAATTCAATAAACCAAGAGAACAAGCAGGGTTCAGGAAAGGATACTCCACCATAGACCACCTTCATGTAATCCAAGGTTTGACGAAATCTCGTCTGGTCGGGTTGTAAAATCATTGAAAATATGGGATCGCCGACCAAAGGTTGTTGTTAAACGGATGACGTTTCGGCTTCCGTACGGAAGCCTTGTTCACTGCGCGGAAAGCGCAAAACCCAGTGCTTATGTGTGTCGTGTTAGTGGTTATGTGTGACGACACACATAAACACTGGGTTTCGCGCTTTCCGCGCAGTGAACAAGGCTTCCGTACGGAAGCCGAAACGTCATCCGTTTAACAACAACCTTTGGTCGGCGATCCCATATTTTCAAAGACCATCTTCATGTGATAAATCAAGTAATCGAGAAATCCGCTGAATACAACAAACTCCTCTATATGGCTTTCATAGATTACGAAAAGGCTTTTGACTCGGTAGAGATACCAGCAGTTCTGGAGGCACTACGTCGTCAAGGAATATGTGATAGCTACATAAACACAATAGCCAACATCTATAAAGATTCCACAGCCACCCTGCTCCTCCATAAGAAAAGCAGAAAAATCCCAATACAGAAAGGTGTCAGACAAGGAGATACAATTTCTCCAATGGTGTTTACTGCATGTTTGGAAGAAATCTTCAAAAGACTAGAGCTGGGATGAGACAGGGCTAAGGATTAACGGCGAATATCTAAGTAACTTACGATTTGCAGACGACATAGTACTCTTTAGCAATGATGGCGACGAACTGCAAAAGATGATTGAAGACTTAAGCCGAGAAAGCTCTAAAGTAGGATTAAGGATGAACATGCAGAAAACAAAGATAATGCTAAGTCGCACGGCGAAGAAACATGGCTTCACGATCGGAAACCAGACATTAGAGGTCGTAGAAGAATACCTATATCTAGGACAGCTACTGACAGGAGAACCCGCCCATACAAAATAAATCCACCGTAGAATAAACATGGGATGGCGCGCGTACGGGAGACATTCCAAACTCATGAAAGGAAATCTACCACTATCACTCAAGCGGAAACTATATAACTACTGCATTTTGCCAGTACTGACATACGGGGCAGAAACTTGGAGAATCACGAAGAAGCTCGAGAGGAAGTTAAGAACAGCGCAGCTGGCGATGGAACGAAAAATGATAGGCGTTACATTAAGAGATAGAAAGAGAGCCGAGTGGGTCAGAGAACAGACGGGAGTCGCCGACATAATGACCGACGTTAAGAATGAAAAAAATGGACATGGGCAGGGCACGTGATGAGAAGGATAGATAACGGATGGACAGTTAGAACGACGGAATGGATACCGAGAGAGGGCAAATGTAGCCGCGGACGACAGAGAGTAAGATGGGGGGACGAAATCAGGAAATTCGCAGGCGTCAAATGGAATCAGCTCGCGCAGGACAGGCAAGAATGGAGAGGATTGGGAGAGGCCTTCGTCCTGCAGTGGACATAAGATAGGATGATGATGATGATGATGATGATGAATCAAGACGCAGCAATAAAGTTAAGGAATACCTGTTGCATTGGAACAATGAGGCAGAGCTGCCAAGCAGGCATGCCGAATTGCGAAGCTATTGTTCACGAAAACTTCAGAAAGAAGCAAGAGCAAACGAAATGCTGTAATTATATCATTTTCCGTCATGTCCGTTACGGCGTCCGAAAAGCAATACTATACAAGCCCAACACCAGTCACTCACTACATCGCTTGCGATGGGCTCATTCAATTTTCTTTGAAAGGAGGTCCTACGTCTTACAAAATGCATAACGCCTCGGAAGACTTCTTTGAACAATGATATAAGTGCAGTTCAAATGGCAAACTGCAGATCACTTCTGCTAATCCGACAAACCAATATCTTGGTTTATGAACGGTTCTCGCAAGACCACTGAAGAATGCGCTACTTCAAACCAAAGGAAGACATTGACTAGAAACCAAGAGCGGTTCTTTCGGTACTTCCCGTAACTTATAAAAAGGACAGCGCTTACTAATTCATAACGGTAAAAGAAAACTGTGCTTACCCGTCGTTCGCCAGGAAGCGAAAAAATTTCGCCTTGCTGTTCCTGTCCGAGTTCCCGCACTAGATAACAGCCCAGCATGCCTCCAGCATTTCGTTCCGTTTTTAGGACGCTGTCATCACGTTTGCAAGCACAGAAAAAAAAAGAACTTTAGCTGCAGACTCACAGAATGGAAGCCGAAGCGATAACAACAAAAGCGCCGCTCGTTGGCACAACGAATCAAGTGACCAAATAAAGATATATGATGGCAAGAAAAGAAAGTAAATACAAAAAAAAGACATTTTACTGATGCACATAACTGCATCACTTTGATTTATCACTACATGTAGTACGTCTGATACATCCATTTACACAAGAGCCGTTCAATTTTCCTTCCTACCAGACACATGGCGATGCTTCTTTCGAATACCGAAACTAGCTAAAGTGTCCCACTTCTACCAGTACTGCGCGACGGTACGGTGACAAGAGAACTTTTGGAGGCTTATCACATCAAAGAGAGGTACGAGTCATATTAGTGATACGTCTGTTCTTCTTTTCGAAAGTGAGACGCACTATGAAATGGCGAAAGACACTTTGGAAAGAGAAAATTATTGTCGATTCGGCCCCGGGTTCCCTCTATCAAGCTCATTAGCTTTGTAGCTTCGTAAAAAAAATCAATTACGGATAGAAGGATTCACCGTGCAGAAGACGCCCGCACACCGCAAAAGTTCAAAGCTCGCCGAAAGAACGAAAGCATTCACCGGCAGACCGGTATCAGGTAATCATTCCAGAGTAGAACCGCCTTTTTTATTTCTTTTTTTGTTCGAACAAGAAAGCATTGTATCGTCTCACCTGCCGCTACACGCGCTGAACATGTACATGGTTGCAGAACAGGCTGTTCCCGCCGGACCGCAGTGTTTCACGCTTAGCACTACACGTATACATTAAGCAGCGAAGTCGTTCGAGCTCGAGCCTTCGCTGTCCGATATCCGACGTGCGATGTCGCGCACTTCTATACCTGATATTGGGTCCATCCAGAGGACTCTGTGGGGAGTGACTGCAGGTGTGTGTGTGTGTGTGTGTGTGTGTGTGTGTTCGAGTAGTAACTGCAGGTAAAATACCTGAAGCAATGGTTGCATTTCCATAGCGTGAAATGCAAAGTGGTCATAACGGACGATTCATACTTATCAGTGTCATGTTTAACTTCCTACATACATCCGATTCAGTATCAGTGAGGAATCAGCGCGAACGCCGGAAATCTCGAACGCTGTCGTGCTTTCCACCTAAAAAAAATATACGCAACAAACGACAATGCTGACGAGCTGCGAGGGCACACAGCTTTCATAAACCACGGCACGTGCACGCTTAGATCATAGAGCTTAGATTGCCGTCGGCCTCTGCAGGTAGCTCCGGCTCGTTCATGTCTATGAATGAGCAGGTTATTTTCTTCCAAATTATTTTCTTCTGGCTCAGTTGATTAATATACGAGATTAGTCATACAACATTCATTATTTACACACAATGCGGCCGGGTTATTCCTCATCCTTGATTCATTCGTAAAATTTGTCACTTATATTAACTGCCAACCACTGACAAGACAACACTTGCTCATTAAGGGTAACAGAGTGGAATCCTAGAGAAGGCAAGCGTGGCAGGAGGCGGCAGAAAGTTAGGCGGGCAGATGAGATCAGGAAGTCTGCAGGGATAAATTGGGCCCAGTTAGCACAGGACCGGTATTATTTGAGACCTATGACGGACGCCTTTGCCCTGCAGTGGGCGTAGACAGGCTGATGATGATTATTATTATTACCTGCCGGCTTAATGGCCAGTCAACCGTAGCGGGTAGGAACCCCGAAGTAAAAAGAAAAAAGAAGCAATCAAGCAACTCTCCCCAATGTGCTCCTTCTGCAATCAAGAAGAGACTACCCACCATTTCTTTTTCTGCGTGTGTTTTCTTGCGTGTCACCGCCACAGCCCGTTACGAAAAGAATCCTCTAACCACCTCCTAGTAATCTATGGGCTTGCAGCCTATTCAACAAATATTCTTTTGTTTAGGTTGTCTACTCTAGGACGCGGCCACAGGGACGGTTGTTCGGTTGCCATGGGATTTATTCTGCACATTAAAGGAATGTCGAGCGAATTCTGACTGATTGTATGATTGCATTTAGACAAACGACTATTGATTTCCGATTTCTAAATTTTAAGACAATTTGAATTGAACAGCTCAGGAATTTTATCAAGAAAAGAAAAAATAAAATAGACACTCGTCTTCGCCAATCTGCTTAATTGGACATGCGCCACACAATAAAGGAGAAGAAGAAGAAACAAAAGCGCTCGCGAGCTGCGCTGCCAGTATGAGTCACCATCACGTTGCGCGAGCTGTCGAATTCAGTTGCGACCCTGCGGAAGAAAACGGCACCGACGTATTGGCAGGCATGGGCAGCACTGTATCTGCCCGCTTCAAGATTTCCTGCTTCGTCGATGAAACCTCATAGGCCCTTCTTGCAAGAGTCGCCACCCTGCGGAAAGTCTTCCCCGTTGACGCTGAAGAGACATCGAGATAACTCCGAGGGTGACGTGTCCTACCTGTCCAGTCAGTTGGTCATCGAGGGCGTCTTCCCAGACAACCTCGATGTTGTAGACAAGCCGTGGGACAAGAACGACCAACATGTCCAATGCGACTTCCTCGCTGACGTGGGCACCAAGGAGACCGCGTATCACTGCAGCAAATTGGTCCAGGCAACCACCATGCATCGAGGCCGCTACCAAATAGGCGATCCTGTCGAGGAACGGCGGTCGCTCGCACATAATCAGGTACAGATAACCTCATTCTTCATTATATTCCACCCCCGCTAATACTCACTGGCATTATAGCTATAATATTGCGGAAGACAGACTTTATACGCACGACGTGGTGAGGTTGGAGCAGGCAATTATACGCACGACGCGACCGACGCGCTCCGTGGCCCAATAGTATCTTTTAGGTCGCATTTTTCTGGTGGATACAGCAACGTTATGTGGTGGAGTCGGCTGATGCATCGCGCTGCGCTCGGGAATCCGATGACGATCATTGGAATCGTGGCCAAGATAGTTCCTTTTTTTTTTTTAATGTCTACACTTCTTAAAGAGAATTATTCTATTAACACGAAGTCTAGTGCTCCGAAGGAGCCGTAACGCTGTTTTCAAAACAATCGCATTGGTGTCGGCGGCGGACGCGCTAGCGCCCGTCACTGGCGCTCCTCTTTCTGGCAGTAGTCACGCGAGCAAAATAATGACAGCGCCGAAGGCGTACGTCCAAGCGGCAACCTATGTTAACTGGCCCCCCAGTGATACGGGAAACCACGGATGCTGTCGGCAGAATGCACACTGCCTACGTCACGCGCATAATCGCCTGCGGCAACCGCACGGCGTCCTACATATGAAGCCGGCCATTGTGAAAATGAAACGAATGAATTGCTGTGTTTGCGTGCCCCCTCAAAAAGAGCATGGCTTCAAATTAAAACTGCGCAAATAGCGATATTTTGAATGCAATGCGAATTGGAATACCAAGGTTTACTGCGAACCGCATCAAAATTTGTTTACATATTTCTAATATTATTATCATCATCAGCCCATCTTATGTCCACTGCAGGACGAAGGCCTCTCCCAACCCTCGTCCATCCTTACCTGTCCTGCGCGAGCTGATTCCATTTGGCGCCCGCGAACTTCTTAATTTCGTGACCCCCATCTTACTCTCTGCTGCACACGGCTGCGCTTAGCCCTCTCTTGGTATCCATTCCGTCGTTCTAACTGTCCATCGGTTATCTAGCCTTTTCATCACGTGGCCTGCCCATGTCCATTTTTTTCTTCTTAATATCGTTCCGTATGTCGGCGACCCCCGTTTGTTCTCTGACGCTATCGGCTGTCTTCCTATCCCTTAATGTAACGCCTATCATTTTTCGTTCCATCGCCCGCTGCACGGTTCTTAACTTCCTCTCTAGCTTCTTTGTAATTCTCCAGTCTTCTGACCCGTCAGTACAGGCAAGATGCAGCAGTTTTCTCTTGAGTGACAGTGGTAGGTTTCCGTTCATGAGTTGGGAATGCCTGCCATATGCGCACCATCCCATGTTTATTCTACGGTGGATTTCTCTTATATGGGATGGGTTTTATATGGGTTTCAAATATACTTTTAAAATAATGTGCAGGACATATACGTTGCCCCTACACAGTGCCTTTGTTGCACGGGTAGTGAACTCCCACAGAGTTGTTCCTACAACAAAGAAAGCTCACTTTAGAAATCGCCAAGAGAAAACTGTGCGATATACGCGACTTCCTAATCCATCAGTCCCCATGTATTTGCTGGCTTGCGACTTAAGATATTTACACGATTGCAGGTTGACCTGGTCTACTAAACTTTAAGCAAATAAGGATTTACGCTTCGATTTACAATCTAAACCAAAACATGTGCCACCAGTAACGCGAAGACAAACAACCAATCAAGGAGACTACGGCATGGTTGTAACATGACCTGCGTTTTCTCGCTCAAGCCATCGCGTGTGGAGTTTCCGTGCGCTTCCTGGGTAGCTTTTCCCAGCCAACTCTTTCTAATTCTCTGGCAGACCCTCCAATTCTAACCACTCCCGATTTCATGGACATGGCTATGAATCTCCCCAACTCTCATAGCAAAAAAAAAAAAAAAAAAAGATTATAATGAAGGATAGTGGTTATAAAATTTTCTGCCTTTGAGGGACGCCAATGACATTGCAGAAGGGCTCGCGGGACTCATGTGAAGTGGAAAAGGGTGGCGCGCTTCTGGTTCCGCCTTTAATGTATACAGACGTAGCACTCATGTCTGGTGACGCGGAGGTCGCGGGTTCGATAGAGGCCGCAGCAGCTGCATTTTGGTTATATGTAAAAATGCTACAGGCCTGTTTACTGTGTGCTGCCAGTAGACGTTAAAGAGTCCCAGGTGGAGTTAACACTCTCGTTTGAGTAATTTGGTGCATTCGTGAAAGAAACAACACGGTAGCGCTAAAAGGCACGGACGAATAAAGGTACACAGGACAAACTCAAACTGCCAACTGTATTTTTCAGAATGCTAAATCAGGTCTGTATGAACACATATCATTTGTAAGCTCACCAACAGAAATGTTACGTATTCAAAGACTTTCGTGATATCACTCTCAAAGCAAAGTACATTGGAGCTTTCCGATTAAATGTAAAGCATGGGCGAAAAAAAGCAGATAATAGAAATGTCGTGTGAACATGTCGAACGCCCATTGATGGTGTTAGAGATGTTCCTTTCACTATGCTATGTTGATGTGAATTTCATCTGCCATACACTTTTTCATTATCTCTTTGTTTCCTCGCATGATTTAGATTTCCTCGGCAAGCTGTAATATACTTTGCTTTGATGGTGATATCCCGAAAAACATTTGACAATGTATGGTTTCTGATGGTGGGCGTGCAAATGATGTCCGTTCATTAGATGGCCTCTGATATTCTGAAAAATTAAGTTGGAAGTTTACGCCCGGTGTCGAAGAATTACTTGCACCACCCTTTCCTCTGAGGTACTATCACTTTCCAAAAAACAGCAATATAAGAGCAAGAAAGGTAGAAAGCTTATTTTCTTCTTTCCAGAATTAAATAATGGAATTTTCTTCCCTTATAAGACCTAATTATTGGAGATTTTTGTGTGTGTCTCCAAAGCAGTACTTAACGTCAACCTTTACCCACATCGCAGCTGGAAGGTGCCAAGTACGCATGAACTCGAGCCACACAGCAACATCACCAACCAGGTTGTCGAGTTCGGTTCCCTGGATTCTTCCCAGTGCAGCCTCGGTGTCTCTGCCGGCATGCCGGACATCAATCGACAAGAAAACCAGCGGCTTCTTTCCATCAAGGCTGACGGGAATGCGGACAGGGGTGGAGTGAAAAATGCAAACTGGCGCCTTTGGAGACGACACTGGGTAAGTGCTGTTATCCTTTCCAGTATTAGCAGTATTATTAATATTGTGTAAACTGCCTCTAGTTGGTCTTGCTCGTTCACATAGTGTTGGAAAACAAGTCTGTTTTCAGCAGAGCTAACGATGATGCTATCATGACTCATCTTGTTCACGAATACGATGATTTTCCCAACATATGCCTTGATAAACAGTCACATATTAACACGATCTAGTCGCGCTTGAAAGAAATTATCCATTATTGCATTAAAAATTTCGTCCCCACGCTTAATAAAATTACGAACAAACAAAATCCCTGGATAACACGCGAAATAATTCAAATCAGGCGAAAGATTAAGAGACTTAGAAAGAAAGCACAGTAACTCCCATTGTACTCGTAACTACCGATCTCGCCTCGATTCTTTAAACACTCACCTTAAGAATGAAACAAGGTGGGCGAAACAACAGCTTTGCGGTATTATCTTGCATACCTTTATTAAAACCTCGCCAAGCAAATTTTGGCGGTACCTGAAGACAAATAAAAAATCAAGTGTCCCAATGGTAGCCGAAGACGAGAAAGCTAAAGCAGATTCTTTTAACAAATACTTTCCGGTCCGTTTTCACCGTTGACAGTAACGAAAACAACCATGTCAGCCAGGCTTTTATGCAATCATTTGAACACGAGAAACTGACCAGCAGCCCTACAATTTCTGAGGAGGGAGTGCTATCTTTGCTTACTGAACCTCGACAGAAAGAAAAGCCAGTGGTACGGATGACATTCCTAATGTATTTTTGAAACGTTACGCTGTACCTTGTAGCAAATATCTTTATCTCATATACCAAAAATCAATCGAAAAATGTCGAATTCCCTCAGATTGGAAAATTGCTAAAATAATTCCAGTTCACAAGTCAGAGGATAACAATGCCCAAACAACTACCGGCCTATCTCTCTGAACATGTCCATGTGGTAAAATTCTCGAGCATATTATCTTGAAATTTCTAACTCAATATGTCGAGGACAACTATCTACCCCACCCTTGCCAGCACGGCTTTAGAAATGGACTATCCACTGTTACGCAGCATGTCGAATTTGTACACGACCTTCCACACGGTATCAATAATCAGTCCCAATTTGACATAATTTTCCTTGATTTTTCTACGGCGTTCGACCGTGCATCATACCGGACACTGATCTACAAACTTGAACATCTAATTGGTTATAGACCCGTCACGAAATGAATCACCCATTTTTTAACTGACCGCTACCAATTTGTACAACTTCCACGGACACACCTCTGATGTTATTCCCGTACTATCTGGGGTCCCTAGGGTTCCGTCCTGGCACCACTTTTATTTTTACTCTTTATTAATGACATAGCCCACCAGTGTGAAGTCAAAATGAGATTATTTGCAGATGACTGCGTGCTCTACCACGAAGTCAGAGAATTCTGATCAAATTAAGCTTAAAAGTGCCCTAAACAGTGCACTTCAGCGGTGACGCGATTGGAACATGACCATCAACAAAGAAAAACCCCGTTTCCATGTCAGTTACTAAGAAAAAATTTCCACTCAAATTCACTTATGGTTCCGACAGCACTGCATTGCGTTCTGTTAACGAATACCGTTATCTGGGTGTCAACGTCACATCCGATATGAATTGGACAACGCACGTTCAGCATGTAGCAAAAAAAAAAAAAGCTATGAACAAGCTCTCCTTTTTAAACGTGCCTTGAAAGACTCGCCCCCCCCCCCCCCCCCCCCCCGAGATAACAATTCAGTCTTATGTTTCACTTATAGGTCCGATATTGGCATATGCGAACATTGTCTGGTCCCCTTAAAAGTCTACCTGCATATGAACACTTGAAAGGGTTCAGCCTAAAGCAGCACGATTTATCTGCAACAGACACAGACACTGGTGCACAGATTAACCTACTGAATTATTGCGACGCGCATGGCTCGCTCCTTTATCTAGCAGGTCAAGGCTTCATCGTCTAAAGTTTATTTACTTACTTTTGCACAACTCATTTAGGATTAAAGCAGCAGACTACATCAATATAAGTCACTCTAGGATCACTCAGAATAAACACCCACTCACTCTCGAAGAACTTTTTTGCAACAACAAGACTTGCTTTTCTTCTTTTTTTCCGTTATCCGTGAGTGAGTGGAATGCGCTAGAAGCCTCAACGGTGTTCTAAACGACAGTACAAAAGTTTGTAGAACTTGCCGAGTTGTCCATTGCAACACCTATCTAGATGCTTCACATTGTCACTTTGATTCTTAAATAATTTCCTGCTTGTTCGTTGCTTTGTCCTATGCCTTTAACATAAGATGTATCCTACGTGCTACAACCTCAGTGAACATATTGTAACCTATGTATATTTCTATGTTAAGCATGTATGCCATCAGCTGCTCACCCATGTCAAGTCATCTATTGTACAGACGTATGCGATTCCGTCTTCATCTACATTTACACTGTAACACTTCTGTGTGCTTGCTGTTCCATTTTCTCTAAGTATACCCACCCCTGTAAGAAACCCATTTGGGGTTGACAGTACACAGAAATAAATAAAAAAAATTCTACTCATCTTTTGAATTTGCTCGGAACCCGAACTCGTATCTAAGGTCAGTATCTAAACACTTATGTGCTATTCCTTCAGCAATAGAGCTTCGGAAACGCCCTTAGATATGCAGTTATCTCACTCTCGCACACTTGAGATATATTAAGAAGAGTGGCCCAAGTTAGTTGAACATCTTGTATATGAAGTGTTCTCATTCTATTGACTCGAATAATGATAGTTATAGTAAAGTCTACTCGACTTGCGTAAGGTTCATGTAAAGTGACGGCATCGAAAATCAAGCTTCGATATCATGTCACCCGTTGGATTGTGCTGTAAAATTTTGTTAATTTCTTCAATGTGCTGCAAATAGCACACGCAGATGAGGACATTGGTTTTCTTCGCGGCTTATTCACGCACAATAACAAATTTCCTCTGCTTCTTCTCGAAGGTTACCCCCGCCAAGTGCACCCTTGACCATGGTGACGCATGGCCACAACACGACACCGCCACGGCCAGCTGCAGCCCCATGTTTCATGCAGCTGCGTACTTGGACCAGCCGCCGTCTGTGCCACATGCAAATTCGATCGGATGCTGTGGCAGAGTAGTACCATGCTATCCAGTGTCCCGAGTTTCCAGGGCCGTCACCTCTGTCATTTTCCATCAAATTACGGACCCATGACGCAGACGCCATGCACCGCACTAGCAGGAGGATTGCGCACGAATTGCCTCCGCGGAGCCAATTCTTATCTGCACGTGCAGATCGGGATTAGTAGCACAGCGTTGCTCTTGCCTTTGGCTCCCACGCTAAGATGGATCGAGAATGTGGCTTCACAGCGCTGCGACTTGGCCTCCCCGCTGATGTTCATGCGACGATTCTGTAGTTTTAACCGGCCTCACGGGTGGCGAGCGTGAACGCTATTAATCCTTAGTTTTATATCTTTTTTCAGTGTATATCTATGAACGTAATAACGATTTGAGCGTTGAAAATAAACTTTACCAAAGTCGAAGTGTGTTGAGTGCGCTGCTGGTTTGCTGAGCTCGAGGTTGCGCTATAATTGAATGCCGGCCACGAAGGTAGCATTTATGGTGAAGAAAAATACAAAAGGAAACGTGTACTTAGATTTATGTGGGCATTAAAAAAAACATCCAAGTAGGGGAAAGTAAGTCGTAGCCCGCCACTACGGCGTACTTTGTAATCATGTTGTGGTTTCTCAACGTAAAACCCTGCTGTATGAGCGCGCTTTTAAAGCGATACTGAAAAGGGAAATTCAAGAGCACTATAGCTTCCTATGTTGTTATGCTCCTGCGGCGCTGAGATGGTCAGCGCCGCTGGAGCAGCGTCGGCTGATCCAGCGGGCACGTGGAGTGGCGCGAGCCAATGCGGCCCTGAACTAAGGGCTCCACCCTTCGAGAAAGATCCCTCATTCCGTTTTAAATAAATATATTAACCTGACGCCGTATAAATGCATAACTTTCGGTTGCATCAGTTCTTCATAGATCTTACTTTGCCGTTACATTCCATACCAAAAGCCACAGATATTGCTTATACTGTTTATCTCAGTAGTAATACCATCACAAGCACATGATGCTCGAAGCGATGTTGCCGTTTCAGCTTGTTTTTTCCGCAATGTCACATATGCAGCCAGGGGTGTCGCTTGGTGGCCACGATTTCTTCCTGAAATCACCTACTGCCGCACTACGGGACGCCTAATAGCATTCGCCCAAGGGCACCACACTGCGTTAATCATGCACAACCGAAGAGACTGACCGTGTGGTCAGGTGAAGCGCTGCCGTAAGCACCTCTAAGAAGTGCGCGTGCCTTTACGCTAATTCCTGAAAATCAGCACATGTCAACTCGACTCCTGCCCATTGTCGACCGATTCCTCGGGACCACTGCCCATATCGGGCGTCAGTATTGCGTGCGTTAAAAATGAAGATTCGTGAGTCATTTATAGAGTTCTGCACCATCCATGTAGGAAGTGGACTCTTCCAGCTGGATCCAAAAGGAAGAACGTCTCTCCTCCCATTGCTTCCGCAGAGGGACCATACTCAACATTCTCCTCGACTCTCCCTTGCCCACGTTTTCTCTCACTCGTCCACACCGAACATCTCGCGCTGGTCAGGTAGTTAGAGCATCTGTCTCCGCTGCGAAGACACTAGGCTAGACTTCAGTTCCTCTGAGCATCCACCGCCTTCAACAGCACAGCTGTTGTGGGTCGGCGTTAAAAGTCTTTTGGAAAAGAAAAACCTTGTCTTGCATCGTCTTGCCTCGCTTTGCCTAGCAACCAGCAACGCCACAGGTGGCACACAACCTCCTCCTCCCTACGCTCTTCTCCGAATGTCATGATATCACCGCCGTCTGGGCAGTGCGCTCCTCCTCCTCTGTTCCGTCGAAGAGCCTGTGCTTGGCCGGTGGCGCGCGTGCCGCGTCTGTTACTGGGGCTGGTTTGACGCCAACCTGTCCACGCTGAGCTCGGTGCGAAAGTTCGAGAAGCGTTCAATGGGCCTCGTAGTGTATCACGAGGCGTTTCCTGAACCCTCAGACCACGACGGAATACATGTTTGCCGGACGTGCGGCGAATCTCTCTGAGAGGCAAGGTGTCCACAGTTCCACGCGACGAACGGTTACGTGTGCCCGCCAAGCCAGCATCACTTGCCATAACCACGCAATACTTAGCTAATACCAAGAGAATACAAACGGCATATCCCACGTGAAGTGGGAGTCAAGGAAATGCGAAGCACGTATCAGGAACGTAAAATGCATCTCCATTGTTGTATCGCTATACCGATTTTGGGCACACACGAAGTTAGCGAAATCTCCCAAGAGCAACAAGACTGTGGCATGGAAACCACGCCGCTCATGACACACATGTCATGATTGTAATGTTATCACCTGTCATTTGCGTTGTTGTTGTTGTTTTGTGGGGTTTAGCGTCCCAAAACCAGCTCTGGTTATGAGAGACGCCGTGGTGGAGGTCTCCGGAAATTTCGACCACCTGGGGTTCTTTAAAGTGCACTGACATCGCGCAGCACACGGGCCTCAACATTTCGCCTCCATCGAAATGCAGCCGCCGCAGCGGGGATTCTATCCCGTGACGCTCGGATCAGCAGCCGAGTACCATACCCACTAGACCACCATGGCGGGGCTATCATTTACGTTCGTCATGCAGTTGTGTTCACGTAATTGCACCTATTAAAATGAAGGCATCCTGGCCTTTTATAGTGCACCAAACGGTTTCGTGATTATGGATGCCTTGTTTAGCGCGACATGTAAGCCCACGTTTCACAGCGGTAGCCACACCACCCCGGCGACTGTCACGATCAAGAAAGAGAGAGAGAGAGAGGTCTGTATTGAAAAGCAGACAATTTAGCCGGCGTTGAAATATCGCTCACATGCTACTTCTGCGTGGGGAGGGAGTCTGGGAAGAGAAAGAGGAGTAGAAAGAAGGGCAAGATACAGTGAAAGAGAAAAGAGAAAGAAAAATTGGGCTTTGTGTTTCTGTGATGCCTAATTGCGTCCAAAGATATTTAACGTTTACATTAGCCCGCAGTGATGTGATAGGATGTGTTGCATGATGGGTGAGTGATGGTGACGACGGAGATAAAGGTAAAGTCTATCGAGTCTACCTATACTTTTTAAAAATGTAAACAAAATGTCCATCGCACGAGTAAATTTCGAGAACGAGGAAAGGTAGAAGGCGATCTGATGTAGATGTGGTGAACTTGTGCTCAGTTCCCACCTTCTCCTTCCTTCCACTTCTTCACTTCCTCGTGGAGCCGAGCTCCCTCAGCTGGCGTTGCCGCTGCTGTGAAGACGGATGGGTGGAAGTCTTCCCCTACTGCCTGTCTGAAGTTGCGTTGTGTTGTCTCAACTTGAAGGATGGAGACCAGCCCTTTCCTCACACACACACAACTCGACTTTATATACACAAGACGGTACATACACATTGACAGACAGTAGCCTCGGTTGGTAGGACCTAGGTGGAGCCATCGGTTGGTAGGGCTTCGGAGGGACCGTCGCTCCAATTCGGCAGAGCCGACCAGTGCATAGCACCTCTCGTGCGACCTCAAGCACCGCCCGGACGCGTACTATATGTCCTCTCTAGTACTATCCGCGCCCTAGCCCCGGTTGGGAGGACCTTGGTGGAACGATCGCTTCCATTCGGCACAGCCGACCCCCCCAGTGCATAGCACTGCTCCTGCGACCGTAACCACCACCCGGACTCGTGGTAGATGTCCTCTCTAGCACTATCCACTCCGTCCTCGCCAACCTTCGGGCTACCTTCCAACCTTCTGCTCATCTTCAGCCTCCCAATCTCCGCTTCCAACCACACATGCCAGGGAAGAGGGGCCACCTTATATACACCGGTTGCTCCGCCCCTGAATCGCCTACAGCCAATCACAAAACCGAATGTCAGACGCCGCACTGACAACACCGCCGCTCTTCTTGTGTCCGTGTCCTGCACGCCTCTTCTTTTGATTATGCAACAAAAGACAACCCGTGAACAATAAAGTGGGTACGCATGCTGCCCCTTGCTCGGTTGTGCTTTTACACAGAGACGGTCCGCGGGGCGAGGGCGCCAAACCCCAGCCTCAACAGGTGCGACTACAGACATTCCTGGACATGCTGCCTGACCTACTCGCTTTCCTGGGGCTGCCAAACACCTGTCAAGCCGGTTTCCAGTTACCAGGTGGCCTGTTCCCAGCTGTACAATGCATCCCAACAATGGTCGCCTCCTTCCCCGCATATCCACCACGTGGCTGTGCGTCTTTTCCGGCGCCTGCTTGACCATCTCGGAATACCGAAATTTCCGTCTTATTCCGACTACCTTTACAGCACGTCTCTGTTGTGTGGGGCAAGCGAGAGGGCCTAAAACACACTGAGGTGATAAAGGGAGCTGTGTAAGTGACTGCATGCAATGTTCATATAGCGCCCGCTCATCATTGTACGCTCGGCACTCAAACAAAATATGCTCTACGGTTTCAGTAGAGCCACAGTTGCTGCAGTGTGGGCTTGCCTCCTGATGGAAGCGGTACCGTAAGTTGTTTGAATATGCAATGTTCAGCCGTAGTCGATGATACAAAGTTTCCAGGCGTCAAGGAATTTGATTTGAAGTTTTGATTGAAGCTTTCATTTGAGATCTTGGTCGACTGAGTATAACAAAGCGTGATGATGGGTCGGTAACTTCCATAGCCGGTTAATTTCTTCGTAAGCGAATCGTTTAGCCATTTGGGAAGCATCAGATTCGGTGAAATAGATTCGCTTATAGTTTTGATATCGAAGACCGTTAAGTGCTGCTTCGTCGTCTTTTTCGTTGGGCAGAATGCCGCAGTGGGCTGGTATCCACTGAAATGTAATGCAGTGTCCTGCGGTAAAAGCCAGGTCATGTAATTAGGCAATGTCGGCAGAAACGGGCTGATGATTAGTTGTCTTCAGGTGGTTGTGCAAAGTTTGCAGCGCTCCTTTGGGAGTCGGTAAAAATGGCCCATCGGCCGGGCTTTTGGCGCACGATCAAAAGAAACACAGGAGTAACACTGGAGGGGAATAATATCGGAGTGATGTATGCCAGAGTGCAGCCAGGTTTCCGTGATTACGAAAACGTCAGTAGAGTATAGGATAAGCAATTGTTCAAGTTTGTCAATGTTATTTACTATAATTCGTGCGTTAACACAAATCAACGACAATGAAGACACACTGGCACTTTCTCAAACACGAATACTGCTAGACCTCTCGGCGCCTTTATAACTAGGTCTATCGAGCAGCACCCTTGAATTTTCAGCCCCTTCATTCCAAACATATAGCCGATCATTTATTTTCAGTTTGTCAAATACAAGAGTGACCCTATCGCCCCTTTCCCGTTCAGCTTTCGATCAACGCCAGAGCTCAATACGTAGTGCACGGACAGTTGCCGAGAAGTCCTCAGAAATAGATAATTGACTGCCTTTCAGCCTAAAACAGTTTCGCAGAACAGCCTCCTTTTCAACGAAGTTGAAGAATCGCAGAATAACTGGAAGAAGACGACTTTGTTTTCTTGCCGATACGGTGAACACGCTCAACCGAATGAACTTCAAATCCGAGAATGTCTTCGATTATATCTTCAACAGCGGCCTCTCTCAGGTTCACCCCACTTTCATTATCTACGTACTGGAACACTAAAAATAACAGTATTGTTATGGCACTTCTATTTTCTAACTCATCTAGTTTGCCAGTCAGCGTTTCAACCTGTTTACAGACAACGCTCGCTTCTGCTCGCACTGTTCTATTTTTTCACTGAATGTTTAAATGGTACTAGACAAACCTCAACTTCCGCAAGTCGGGTTTATACTGCCTGTAATCGTGCTTCTAGCGTTCTCTGTGCATTTTTAACTTCCACAACATTCTTCAATATTTATCAAAGAGTTCTAGGGCCAGGATTTTCCTCAGTATCCCCGCAGAGCAAATATAAAATTCGGGCAGCATCAAGAACACAAGAAAAAATGCACTGACGACTTGGTAGCACCGACAAACAAGCGAAGTCACTTCTGATACATTTAATGGAGAACGATTTCTCATTAACCTGTGCGACAATGAACAAGTGGTTACTCATGACGCCCGCCACGGTGCCACCACGTTCACAAAAGGTAGCTTACGGTCGATGTGTCCTTTTATAGATTTCCTCTGATGTCGCTGCCGTCGGTTGTCGACCGAATCGCTCATGCGTCGTAGCAGTCGCTGTCCTCGCTTGATATTTTGTCTTCATTTGCGTTTAGCCCGGCAACGGTGGTCTTGTAGCTATGGCGCTCGGCTTCAGATCCGAAGGTCACGGCATCAAATCCCGGTCGCAGCGGCTGCATTTAGATGAAGGCGAAATGTTGAGGCCGATGTGCTGCGCGATGTCAGTACACGTTGAAGAACCCCAGGTGGTCGTAATTTCCGGAACCCTCCACTACGCCGCCTTTCATAATCAGAGCTGGTTTGGGGACGTAAAACCCCATAAACCAATCAATTTGCGTTTATTTATGTTGTAGAATTAAGTGATAACACGGGTTTGCCCGCTGTTCTGCCTGCTGGCCCGTGGTACAAACGACATCAGCCAGGCAAGTTGTTGATACGGTTCATTAGTTGACGACAGGGCAGAGCAGTCGGCAATTCCGCCCTGTTTGAGCAAGGATCGTACAAAAAAGAAGTGGTTACTCATGACGCCTGCGATGATGCCACCAAGTCCGCTACATGCGCAGGCGACATGCGTCGTAACTTCTCCGAAGCACCCAAGTGCAGTTAAGCTACTTCTATAAAAAAGACTAATATGTTGGAAGCCTGATTATGCCTCATCTGCATGGTATCTTTACCAAGAATACTTGATTACCTCACTTGAATTCGCACAGAACGACTCCGTGCGTTTCACACTTTCTAACTATGACCGCACAGTCATCGTAATGTGAATGAAGTCCAACCTAGGTATTCCTTCACATGCGTACCATTGGGAGATATCCTCTTTTGTCATTTTTCAAAAATTATTCTATTCTGTCACCCTGCATGACCTGCTCATTTCCAAACGTCAGTACGTATTTCATCGCACTGACCACCGTCATAATGTTTGTATCGTGTTTTATTACTTGCAGACTTTTTACCGTTCATTTGCACTTTGCACATCAGCAGAATTATTGTTGTATTTAAGTTCTTGTCCTTACGAGCTATTATTCTATGATCAGGAGTATTTTTGTTTGTTACATATCCCCTTTTCGTGCAATTTTATTTTTTTTATTTTTGTGACCACTCCCCTCTTTATTGCTCTATGTCCTTGAGGGCAAAAGATGACATGAAATGAAATAGCTAAGTTTATAACTGTACGAGTTTAGCTACTATAAAAACAGTCATTTTTTATAAAATATGTGGCCAATTTACTCCACATATTCCTTTCATTCGTTATATGTTCCACTTATATATTAACCGCCGGCTGAACGACCAGTGCACTGTAGTGGGTAGGAACCCCGAATTAAAAAACAAGCAATCAAGCCACTGTTCTCAATGTGCAACTTCTGCAACGAAGGAGAGAGTATCCACCTCTTTTCTTCAAGGATGTCGACGGCCATGCATGTTATCAAGAGAATACTCGAGCCACCTCCTTGTAGTCTAGGCTTGAGGCCTACAGGACAAAAATTTTACCGTTCGGGAGTCTACTCTGGCACGCGGCAACAGGTATGGGTTTTTGGTTGTCATGGAACTTATTGTACACGTTAAAGCAGCGTCGTCCTAATTCTGATTGGTTGTACAATTACACTTACAAAAACTACTAATCATTTCCGATTTCGAAATTTTACAATAACTTGACCAGAACAGCCGAGGAATTTTAAAAACATATCATGAAGTCCACACTCGTCTTCGCCACTCTCCTATATTAGACGTGCGCCACGCAAGAAAGAAGAAAGAGAAGAAACAAACGAGGCGCTCGTGACTCATTAGCTGGAGCATCACTTCAAGGAATAATAATGTCAGTTCATACAGTAGAGCAGTATATAACAGGAATCAGATATAGAAATTTTTCTATCTATAGAGATTCAATGGAAACTGTAACAGCTTGGTCAAAATATGGACATTTCAAACATCCATGGAAATCTAAGTGGTGTCCGTCAAGAGAAGCGGAAGTAATTCGCAGCAGATTTCGATGTCGTCTCCGCCCACTAAATCTTTACTCGCACAGGGCTGGTTTGGTCTTGTCGCCCTTCTGCCATTTCTGTAATGAAATTTAAAGCGGTGATGATTATTTGTTGGTTTTCCGCCGGTACAAATTCCTCCGAAAAGCACATCTAGAAATTCCGATCTGCAAGTTGGGACTAAATTTAACAACTGAAGTTGGTCTGTCTTTTAGTGTCTCAGCACTGGGATATTGCCACAGGGACGTATTCGATGCTGTGTGCACTTACATAGAAATCACAAATGGTATACGATTTCGATAATTTCTCGTTAAAAAGGTCAGTCGTAAACATAGACTGCTCATCTCGTCGTTGTTGTAAAACGTAATTAAGTTATTCTTCAGTATATGCTTCGGTGAATCATCTGCCTGGCTTGAATAGTTAACATGCACCACTCCGCTAATTAAACTCCCTCCAAATCCTCCTCCTTTTTTTCTATCTGTTCCTTTCAATCATTTCAAATCAAAAGGTAATTATCAAACAACTCTTGGCCAATTCCCCCCCCCCCCCCCCCCTCCCGGTGGGTAAGTGCCGTAGGTCTACAGGAGAATCATCATCATCAGAGCTCGAGCGTGCGCTGGCAGAACGAGCAGAACGAGTCACCATCACGTGGCTCGAGCTGTTCACGCGACACCGGCTGTCGAACGTAATTCTGGCCTCCCGGAAGCAAACGGCACTGAAGTATTCGCAGGCATGGGCAGCACTGTATCCACCGGTTTCAATATTTCCTGCTTCGTCGATGACACCGCATGCACCTTCTCGCAAGGGTCTCAACCCGGCGGAAAGTCTTCCCCGATGTCGCTGAATGGACAACCAGATGACGTCGAGGGCGACGTGTCCCATCAGACCAGCCCGCTGGCCATCGAGGACGTCCTCCCAGACAAGGCATGGAACAAGAACGACCAACTTGTACACTGCGACTTCCTCGCTGACGTGGGCACCACGGAAACCGTGTATCACTGCAGCAAAGTGGTTCACGCAAGCACCATGCAAGGCGGCCGCTACCAAATGGTGGTCCTGTCGAGGAGCGGCGGACGCTCGCACATGATCAGGTACAGATAATCTCATTATTCATTATATTCCACCACCGCGAATACTCACTAGTATTATAGCTATAATATTACGGAAGAAAGACAAACGCACAACGTTGTGAGGTTCGAGTAGGTGATTATACGCACGACGCGACCGACGCGCTCCGTGGCGCACGAATATTTTTTATGTCGCATTTTGCTGGTAGATAAAGCAACGTTTTGCGGTGTAGTGGGCTCATGCGTCGCGCTGCTCTCGGTAATCCGATGAGGCAGCTTCGTATCGCGACTGAGAAAGCTTTTTTCCTTTTTTGTTCAATATGTTCACTTCTTAAAAAGAACTTTTCTATTAACACAAGCACTACTGTTCCGTAGGAGCCGTAATGTTCTTTTTAAAGCAATCGCATTAGTTTCAGTGGCGCACGCGCTAGCACCCGTCGCTGACGCTTTTGTCTCTGGCAGTAGTGACACGAGCACAATAATGAGAGCGCCTTAGGCGCACAGCGAAGCGGCCACCTATTTTAACTGGCCCCCCCAGTGACACGGGCACACCACGGACACATCAGGCCGCCCGCAGAATATACACTGTCTACGTCACGCGCATAATCGCCTGCGCCAACCGCACGACGTCTTGCGTATAAAGCTGGCTATTGCAAAAATGAAATGAAGAGATTGCTTTTTCTCGGGAAGTGAAAGTGGTGCTCAGCTGTATTTGCATGCCCTTCAAAGAGACCACGCCTACAAATTAGGACTGTGCGAGTAGAGATATTTTGAAAGGGATGTGAATTAGAATACCGAGGTTTAGTGCAAATCGCACCAACCTTTTTTAAACATATTTAAATATCTTCAAGTTAAATTGCAGGTAATATAAGCTAGCCCAACAAAGTGCCTTTCTTGTATGGGCAGTGAACTCTCACAGAGCCGTTCTTACAAACAAATTCACTTTAGAACTCGCCAAAAGAAAGCAGTGCGTTATTCGAGACTTCCTAATCCATCAGTTCCCATGTTTTTTTCTACCTTGCAGCTAATTATATTTACACATTTTCAGTATCACCTGTTCCATTAAAATTTAAGGAAATAAGCATTTAAGCTCCGCCTTACAATGTAAACCAAATCATGTGCCACCAGTAACGCGAAGACAAACCACGAATCAAGGACGCTACTGCATAAGGCCATGAATCTCCCCTATTCTCATAGCAAAAGAAAAAAAAAAGGATTATAATGAAGGACAGTGGTTCTAAAATTTCATGCCATTGAGGGACGCCGATGCCATTGCAGAAGGGCTGGCAGTTCTAAGTCATGTGAAGGGGAAAGGGGTGGCGCACTTCTGGTTCCCTCATTTAACTATGTGGACGGGGCAGTCATGTCTGGTGACGCAAAGGTGGCGGGTTCGATACCGGCCGCGGCGGTTGCACTTTGCTTAGACTCGAAAATCCCAAGTGGTATCCCAGGTAAGTAATCCAGGAAAATCCGAGGAAGGTATCCTAGGCGCAGTAACACTCTCGTTTGAGCAAATTGGTGCATTCTTGAAAAAAAAAAAAAAAAAAAAAAAAAAAAAAAAGAAAAAAATCACTTTATATCTCGCCAAGAGAAAACTGTGCGTTATGTGAGACTTCCTAATCCATTTGTCCCCATGTTTTTGCTGGCTTGCAGCTTGTGATATTTACACAATTGCAGGTTGACCTGTTCCAATAAAATTTATGGAAATAAGGATTTGTCCTCCGACTTACAATGTAAACCAAATCATGTGCCACCAGTAACGCGAAGCCAAACAACGAATCAAGGACGCTACTGCATGATTGCAACATTACGTGTGGTATCTTGCTCAAGCCAACACGTATGGATATTCCGTGCGCTTCCTGGGTAGCTTTTGCCAGCCAACTCTTTCTGATTCTCTGGCAGGCCCTCAAGTTCTAACCACTCCCGACTTCATGGACATGGCCATGAATCTCTCCTACCCTCATAGCGGAAAAAAAACAATTATAATGGACAGTGTTTTAAAATTTACTGCCATTGAGGGATGTCGATGGCATGGCAGAAGGATTCGCAGTTCTAACTCATGTGAAGGGGAAAGGGGTGGCGCGCTTCTGGTTCCATCCTTTGACTATATAGACGTAGCAGTTGTGTCTCGTGACGCGAAGGAGGCGGGTTCGATACCGGCGGCGGCGGTTGCACTTTGGTTTCATTCGAAAATGCTACAGGCCCGTTTACATTGTGCTATCAGTAGACGCTACAGTATGCCAGGTGCAGTACTACTCTCGTTTGCACAAATTGGCGAATTCTTGAAAAAAAAAAAAAGAACTCGACTGCGCTAAAAAGACACGGATGAAGAAAGGCACGCACGACCGGCGCAAACTTCCAATTGTACATTCAGACTGCCAAAGCGGGCCTGTATGAATACACATCATTTACACGCCCACCTCCAGAAATGATACATAGTCAAAGCTTTTCCTGATGTCTCTCTCAAAGCAAAGTACATTTGAGTTTGCCGATTAAATTTAAAGCATGCCCTAAGAATAACAGATAACCGATAAGTGGTGCCAACATGTCGAAAACCCACTCATGGTGTTTGAAATATTCCTTTCATTATGCTCTTTTGATTTGATGTTCATCTGCTATCCACTTTTCCATTGTGTGTTTCTTTCCGCGCATTATTTAGATTTACTCTGCAAGCTCTAACGTAATTTGCTTTGATAGTGATACACCGAAAAACCTTTGCCAATGTACCCTTTCCGCTGGTGGGCGTGCGAATGATCTCCGTTCATATAGACAGGCTTTGTGTATTCTGAAAACTACAGTTGGAGTGTTTACGACCGGTGTCGAAGCATTCCTCACACCACCCTTTCCTCGGAGGTATTATCACGTTCCAATACACAGCAATACAAGAGCGAGAAATGTCGACAGCATATTTTCTTCATTCGAGAATTAAATAATGTACTTTTTTTTCCTTCTAAGAGCTAATTATTGGAGATGTTTGTGCGTGTTTCCAAAGCAGTACTTAATGTCACCGCGTGGCCCCATCGCAGCTGGAAGGAGCCAAGTACGCATGGACTCGAGCCATGCAGTAACATCACTGACCAGTTCGTCGAGTTCGGCTCCCTGGATTCTTCCAAGTGCAGCCTCGGTGTCCCTGCCGGCATGTATGACATCCAGCGGCTTCTTACCATCAAGGCTGACGGCAATGCGGACACGGGTGGTTTGAAAAATGCAAGCAGGCGCCTTTGGAGGCGACGCGAGGTAGGCGCTATTCTCCTTTCCAGTAGAAATAACGAAGGCGTACATCGGCATTACTTAACACTTTGTTTGTCTGATTGATGTCGAAAGCACTGTCTACTCATTGTTACAATTTATTCGTACTCCGAAGGGGTAGCTAATATCAGCATCTTCACTCTTTTGTGCTATTCCTTTAGCGGAAGTGCTTCGAAAACGTCCTTAGATATGTACTTATCTGACTTTCGCACACGTAGATTACTGAAGTAGTGGCCCAAGTTAGTTGGAACACCCTGTGTATGAAGTGTTCTCATTCTAACAAGTGGAACATTGATAGGTACAGTGAGGTATGCACGGCTCGAGTAAGCTTCAAGTAAAGCGATCACATCGAAAATCAAGCTTCGATATCATGTGATCCGTTAGATTGTGCTGTAAAAATTCGTTAATTTCTTCTGCGTGCTGCAGATCCCACACGCACCATGAGAATATCGGTTTTCTTCGAGGCTCACTCACGCACAATAATACGTTTTCACTTTTTCTTCTCAAAGGCTACCTCCGCCAACTGCACCGAGGACCACGAAGACGCATGGCCAGAACACGTCACTGCCACGGCCCGTCGTGGACCCCGTTTCATACAGCTGTGCACTTAGGACTGACCGCCGCCTCTGCCAAGTGCAAACTCGATTCGATGCTGTGGCAGAGTAATACCATGCTCGCCAGTGGCCAGAGTTTCAAGGATGGTTACCACCGTCATCCTTCCATCAAGTTACGGGCCCATGACGTAGACACCATCCACCGTCATGGCTGGAGCAATGCGCAAGAGCTGGTGCGGATTAGTAGCACAGCGTTGCTGTTGCGTTTCCCTCCGAAGCCAAGATGGATCAAGAAAGGGGCTTTACAGTGCTGCGACTTGGCCTCCCCGCTGATATTTATGGGACGATTCTGCAATATTAACCGGGCTCATGGGTGGCGCGCGGGAACGCTATTAATGCTTATTTTTCATTCTTTTTTTAGTCTATAATTGTGAACGTAATAAGGAAGTGTGTGTTGAAAATAAATCTTACTAAAGTCGAAGTGCGTTCTGTGGGCTGTTGGCTTGCTAAGCTCGAAGTTGCGCTATAGAATCCTGGCCACGGAGGTAGCATTTATCAGGAAGAATACAGACCCCCCCCCCCCTGTGCTTAGATTTCATCATCATCATCATCATCATCATCATCATCATCATCATCATCATCATAAGCCTATCTCATGTCCACTGCAGGACGAAGGCCTCCCCTAATGCTCTCCATCCTATCCTGTCCTCTTCGAGCCGGTTCCATTTGATGCCTGCGAATTTCTCAATTTCGTCATTAAATCTTACCCCTGTCGTACACGACTGCGTTTCCCCTCCCTCGGGTTCCATTCGGTTGTCTAGCCTTCTCGTCACGTGACCTGCCCATGTACATTTTTTCTTCTTGGACTGTTATGTCGGCTACCCCTGTCTGTTCTCTGACCATCTAGGCTCTCTTCCTATCTCTTAGACTATGGCCTATCATTTTTCGCTTAGAGTTAGCTGCGCGTTAAAAAAAAAAATCCCCAGGTAGTGGTTAGTAGTTCGTTGCCCTCAACTACTGCGTACCCTGCAACCATGTGGTTCTGGCACGTAAAACGCCGACAATTATCTTTGTTATTGGACTGTATAAGCGCGCTTTTAACGCGATACTCTATAAGGGAAATTCGAGGAAACTATAACCCACTATTTTATTATCCTTTTTCCCGAAGCACAGATATCAGGTGGCCCGAGAGGCTGATGAACACAGCCACAGCACCACCTATGGCAGTGAAATCGAGCTGAGCCGACCCGGCAGTTGAAGTCCTTTTTTCTGATTCATTCAGTAATTTATCACCTCAAATGAGGCTGACCTAAATGTGGTAATATGCAAATCAACTACGATACATAGTATAAGGACTCGATCTGCTTATGATGATGATGATGATGATGATGAGCCTTAAAATATGGCGCATACCCAGTTCGGGGGATTGGCCAAGACCTGATATGCTTAACTTTTAGTTGGTATGTTGTGCGAATACCCCAATATAATGAATAAAAAGGAAGAATAAGTAACAATAAACAAGAGAAAACGAGAAAAAACGGAGCAAAAGAAAAATGACTATGTACACCGTAGTTGTGCGACTACAGCAACAGGATGAATAAAAAACATCATCATCATCTTCTTCTTCTTCTTCCTCCAAAACAGGCACATACCAAGTAAAGGGGATTGGTCAAGAGAAAATATAAAAGATTTCTTTTCATAGTTGGTTTTATTAAGTATAAGGTTGGATCTGATAAAAATGAACATGGTATTTTTTTGGTTCTGCTAGAAATTTCATAAGTGCAATGCAGGTATCCCAGTAGTTGTAACCAAAAAACGTCCGTCCAATTGAAAGAATAGTCGTTTCGGAAAACTCCAACTCTATGTTCTGTATAATTATTTGGAGAATTCTCTTTCGCTGAAATTTGAACAGGCGAGAAGATAGCCTAATAGCGATGAATTGTTTTCTCCTCATGACAGAAAAGGCATACTGGGGAAGCAACCAAATCGGATATGTGCAAATAAAAATTTATGGGGGGGATTAAGCAACGTCATTTTGTTATGGCAACCTCCATCATCCTTTTTTCTGCATGGTCCGAAGGTGAATGAAAGATGTTCGCAGTCTCGAGAAGTCGTCAATACTGGCCTTGACAATCCTTTTTGCGAGTGTCAACGCGCGAATTGTAGCCGCCGTTAAATTTGCGGGCGCCATTTAAGAGTTTCGTTACAGATAATCCCAAAAAACTTCATTGATTCAGCTTGCCATATATTTAGAAGGTTATAACTTATGGAAATGTGCACAGGGTCCTTAACAGGCAACATAAGATTAGCAGGTTTACCAGCATTCATCTTGAAGTCTAAGCTACACATCCATGCTTCAAGTTCCCTTAAAGATGTCTGCAGTATACAGTAAAGGCCGTGAATGTCACTGTGCATAGCAAAACAAAGCAATGCTGTCAGCATATACGTAAGTTCTCACCCCTACACTCCTAGCACGGTAACCTCCAGTTTATTTTGGACGTACAGAAAATGTGAAAATATGCTCCTTTACTAAAGGTTAAAGCGCTTTAACCTTTATTAACGAAGCGTATTTTCACATTTCTTTGTACCTATAAAATAAACTAAAGGTTACCGCGTTTTGAGTGCAGCTGAAGTTGAACAGACCTCATAAAGATGTTAAATAGTACTGGTAAAAGTGTTGAAACCTGAGGCAAACCGCGTGTTCATTTCTGTTTCCGACATGAGTGGCCGCTTTGAAAACAATAAAACTACCTTTCTCTTGCAGAATTCCCTTACTCACGCTACAATATAACCAGGGAACCCTTAGTTCCATATAGTCACACTCTTCTTAGCGTGCTTAGGAAAGCACCCTTTTTGGAAGGTGTTCAGTTAGCACCCTTAGGTTGTAGCTCATGGGACAAGTTCATTTACACCCTTTTGGGCGTAAAATCTTTCACAGCGATTCTCGCTCCATTAGAATGGTGCGTTCCATATTATCATATGCTTTACATATATCTACTGTTAACAACGCCGTCTTAAGCCGCGAAAAGTACCTCTGTGTTCCGCTAAGACAAATATTTGGTCTCGTGGGTAACGAGCTTGGGTAACAAAGACGGGGGCTACATAAAACGCACTGCATGTTGCTACCACATTCTGAACAAGCTGCCACTGCGTGTAATTCTTATTTTCGCGCGGCTACAGTTTTTTAGTGTCGCCTGCGACGACACAGGCTAGCCTAAACAAGTTTTGCTTGAAGAAGCTGTATATGTCCCAGCCAACTCTCTCGCACAAAGTGCTTGTCTTTGTCTGAATGTGCCAGCAAAGGTGTCCTAACACATGAAAAAAGATTGATTGTTTCGAGGATACATCTCTCTAAGCATAGAGTGAAGGACGCGTAAATTTAGACGCCTTTTAGTGAAGCAAGAAGAATTCTGCTGTGAGATGGTTCCATCCTGGTTACGCGACGTAGTTCTGATTGTGCGCGCTAGAACTGCGCCTAGTAGAAACAAGCTAGTCCAGAAGGCTTGGCGTTGAGAGTGTGAAACAGTTCGGCCTGACATCAAATCTCAGTGCTCAAACTTGTGAATCTATCGATGTACGTCTGACAATATGCATGGTATACAGAACATCACCGCGTGCTCTCGTTTTTTTTTTAAGATAGTTCGTGGTATGCAATTACCTTATATTGTTGGGAATGCCGAAACAGTTCATCTCAATGTATCCATGTCATCAAAGTCCACCTTCTGAGGACATTGTTTAGTATATGGCAGAGTTTCTACTTTCTGGTCAGCATAACACGCATTTTATTTTCCGTTCCTCGAAATGTAGGTATTTATAATGTATTCCTCTACCTGTTCGCCCTATTCAAACAACGCGAAGCTCCCACGCATATGCCAGATGGAATGCCCCGAAATACAGAACGAGTATACTAGTTGCGGTCGCTTCTGCACTTCCTGTGAACAGATGAACTGCCAACTCTGCACGTTGAGTGAGAACACATTTTCTACATAGCATTGCCCAACAAAAACAGGCACAGCGTATACGTGTGTGCACAATGCCTTCGCTATGCGTCGACAAGTAGGTCAGCGACAATATTTTATCCGCTTAATTTGAGCATCAGGAACGTGACCGTTGGCGCGGAAAATTTGTAAATTTCGCGTAAATAAGAATTCAGAATTGCGCTGACACTAATTAACCAAAGTACACGCATCTGCCACACACACATGTAATGTTGTACTCAGCCGGAAGAAAGAGGTCGTGGTGAGTGAACTGTCCGGAAAAACGAGCTTAGTGGCTCTCAATTCCTAGCCGATGCACCAATTTCTTATCCACGTCGGCGTTCGTAGCTCGTCTTCAATCTCTCTCGAAAAAGCATCCTTGCTGCCATTTCCACCGCGATGACACACATTAAGGGACACAACAATAGTCTTTTCACTTGACGTGCATCGTTTTCGGGCTGATGCACGTCCGCATGCCGATGATGAAAGAACTGTACGGCTCTTTTTTAGCGCACGGCAATGCGGTATAACGTGCTGCCTTTATAAGCGGACCCTTCATCGCCTGTCTCTAGGTGCGCCGACTGGTTGGCGAGCATTTAGTTGGAATGGCGCATAAACCCCCTTAAATAACGAGTGATGACTGCAAAGGCTTCAAACACCAAACGGCATGTCTTCTGGGCAGATACGATTGTAAACACCATTATATACATCATGGTGGTTAATAGGCTTCCTTCGCTTCCATTAGACTTCCGGTCAACGTAGGTGCAACAATATCTCTATAAAATAGTAAGCCGTCGACATCATTCCTCACGCTTTTATTCTGATTTCACAATCGGTATTTTTATTAAAATTAATAAATGCTGGAGTTGTACTTGACCGAGCCGTATCATTATGAGAACTACGTCAGTTGGGGACGCTCAGGTGGAGCAATTGCCGGCCAGGTCTGCCAGGCTAACACCTCCTGTAGCCACAGTATAACTATCATTATCACTATCACTATCAGGCTTGACGCTCGGTGCTTTGACTAATCGTATCTCGAGAAGACAGCCTCTTCTTTTAGCGCTCAGTTGTGCCGCCGGGGTAGTACAGTGGTTACGATGCTGGAATGCTGACCCGAAAGACGTGGGTTTGACACCGGGTGCGGCGGTCGCCTTTTCGATGCAGAAGAAAATGCTACAGCCCTGTGTACGTACTGTGCGTTATTGGTGTACGTTTCAATGAACCCAGGCGGTCTACATTTCCTTAGGCTCCCACTACGGCCTTCCCGGCCTTGACAATCCTTGCTGCGAGGGTCAACGCGCGAAATCTGGCCGCCGTTAAGTTTCCGGGCGCCAGTTAAGACATTCGTTACAGATAATTCGGAAAAACTTTATTGATTCCACCTGATGTGTGTCTAGAAGGTTATAACTTATCGAAATTTGCACAGAGTCCTTAACAGGCAGCACAATAATAGCAGATTTACGAGCATTTATCTTGAAATCTAAGCTATCCAACCATGTTTAAATTTCTTTAAAGACGTCTGCAGTATATACTAAAGGCCGTGAATGTGACTGTGCATAGCAAAACAAAGCAATGCCGTGAGCATATACGTAAGCTCTCACCCATGCACACTAAGCAAGGAACCCTTCAGTTCATTTTATTAGTACACAAAAATGTGAAAATATGCTCCTTTACTAACCGTCAAAGCGCTTTAAACTTTAGTAACGAAGCATATTTTCACATTTTTGTGTACCTATAAAATAAACTAAATGTTACCGTGTTTTGAGTGTAGCTAAAGTAGAACAGACGTCATAAAGATATAAAGTAGTACTGGTAAAAGTATTGAACCCCGAGGAAAACCGCGCATTCGTTTCTAATTCCGAGATGAGTGGCCGCTTTCAAAACAATAAAACTACCTTCGCCTTCAGAATTCCCTTACTCACGCTACAACGTAACCAGGGAAACCTTGATACCATGGTGGCTCCATTAGAATGGTGCGTTTAATATTATCATATGCTTTACATATATCTAGTGTAAACAACGCCGCCTTAAGCCGCGAAAACCACATTTGTGTTCCACTAAGACAAAAATTTGGGCTTGTGGGTAACGAAACCTAGTTAGACTATACTACCAGCGCAACAAAGACGGGGGCTACATAAAACGCACTGCATGTTGCTGCCACATTCTAAATAACTTGGCACTGCGTACAATTCTTATTTTCGAGCGGCTACAGTTTTTTAGTGTCGGCTGCGACGACACAGGCTAGCCTAAACAAGTTTTGCTTCAAGAAGCTGTGTATGTCCCAGCCAACTCTCTCGCACAAAGTGCTCTTTTCTGTCTAAATGTGCCAACGAAGGTGCCCTAACACATCAAAAAAGATTGGTTATGTTTCCAGGATACATCTCTCTAAGCATAGAGTGAAGGACGCGTAAATTTATACGCCTTTTACTGAAGCAAGAATTCTGCTATGAGATTGTTCGATCCTTGTTACGCGACGTAGTTCTGATTGTGCGCGCTAGAACTTTGCCTACTAGAAATAAAAGACTCCAGAAGGCTTGGATTGGAGAGCATGAATAATTCTGCCCGACATCAAATTTCAGCGCTGAAACTTGTGAATCTATCGATGTACGTCCCCACAATATGCATGATATACAGAACGTCGCCGCTTGTTTTCGTTTTTCTTTAATAGCTCGTTATATACAACTGCCTTATATTGTTGGGAATGCCTAAATAGTTCATCTCGATGCATCAGTGACACCAAAGTCCACCTTATGAGGAACTTATGTTTAGTATATGGCAGAGTATCTACTTTTTGGTCAGCATAACACGTGTTTTATTTTCTGTTCCTCGAATTGTAGGTATTTCTTTATAATGTATTCTTCTTCCTCTTCGCCCTTTTCAAACAACGCGAAGCTCGCACGCATATGTAAGATGGAATGCCCCGAAACAAAGAACAAGTATATTAGTTGCGGTCGCTTCTTCACTTCCTGCGAGGAGGTGAACTGCGAACTCTGCACGTTGAGTGAGAACACATTTTCTACGTACAATACCTAACAAACACAGGCACAACGTATACGACTGTACAAAATGCTTCCGCTATGCGTCGACAAGTAGGTCAGCGACAATACTTCTGGCGCTCAATTTGAGCATCAGCAACGTGACGGTTGGCGCGGAAAATGTGCAAATTTTGTCGTAAATCACAATTCAGGAATGCGCTGACATTAATTAACCAAAGTACATGCATCTGCCATTAGAGAAGCCCGTACGATATTAAAGTAACACACAGGCACACGTAATGTAGTACTCAACCGGAAGAAAGAGGTCGTCGTGAGTGAACCGTAATAAAAAACGAGCTTAGTGTCTCTCAATTTCTATCCCATACGCGAATTTCTTCTCCACGTCGGCGTTCGTAGCGCGTCGTATGTGTCTCTCAGGAAACAACCCTTGCTGCATTTCCACCGCGATGACAGACATTAAGGGACACAACAATAGTCTTTTCCTCTTGACATTTATCGTTTTCGGGCTGATGCACATACACATGCCGATGATGAAAGAACTGTACGGTTCTCTTTCAGCGCAGGGTAATGTTATATAACGTGCTGCCTTTAAAGGCGGACCCTTGATCGCCTGCCTCTAGGTGCGCCGACTATTTGGCGTGCATTGTGTGGGAAGGGAGGCTAAGCCTATTTAAATAACGAGTGGTGACTGCAAAGGCTTCAGACATCCAATGGCATGTCTTCTCGGCAGATATGGTTTCTAACGCCAATAAGTACAGCACACTGTTTAATAGGCTTTCTTCCTTTCCATTACACTTCGGGTCAACGTATAGGAGCAACAATATCTCGATCAAATAGTAAGACGTGGACATCATTCCTCGCGCTTTTATTCTGATTCCACGATCAGCCTTTTTATAACCTAATTAATTAAGGAGTTTTACTTGACCGAGCCGTATGATTATGACCGCCACTTTCTCTGGATGAGCTCGGGTGGAGCAATTGCCGGCCAGGTCTGCCAGGCTAACACCTCCTGTAGCCACAAAATCACTATCACTATCACTATCCCTATCAGGCTTGACGCTCGGTGTTTTGACTAATCGTATCTCGAGAAGAAAGCCTCTTTATTTTACGTTCATTTGTGCCGCCGAGGTAGTACAGTGGTTACGATGCTGGAATGCTGACCCGAAAGACGTGGGTTCGACACCGGCTGCGGCGGACGCGTTTTCGATGCAGACGAAAATTCTACAGCCCTGTCTACGTGCTGTGCATTAGTGGTGTACGTTTTAACGAACCCAGGCTCTCTAAATTTACCGAGGCTTCCACTACGGCATTCCCCATAATCATATCGTGGTTGTAAAACCCGAGAAATCGTTATAATCAAATTACGCTCACTGCTTTCAGTCCGTTTGTCCCAAAGGCGTTCGGCATGAGCTTTATGGGCCCTTAAGTAAGCGTGTTTGGAAACCACTATCAAAATATTGCTCTTTATAGTAAACGTTCCAGGTTCCCTGACATGACCGAGTTCAATACGTTACAGCTAATCATCACAATTTGTCGTCTGCTGCTGTTCCCTCACGGACACCACAAGGGTCAGCGCTCGGTCCACTTCTGTTAGTGATTTGCACCAACGCCCTCACTTCCTCGATTTCTTCTAACATTTATTGTTTTTTTTTCTTTTTGCAGAAGATACGTCATTTTTTTCATGAAATAACCAATGATAACCACAGTCAATGCCACCAGTCTGACCTGAACACTGTTGCAGTTTGGTGCATCACATGGCTAATGGACATAAATGTAGAAAAATGTAAAGCAATGCGCGTAGCAAGAACTGCTAATCCGCTATTAACATATTACTTGAACAACGTGCACCTCGATCCCGTCAGCTATTATAAATTCTGGACATTTTATTACGTCGAACCTATGTTGTGGACCTGACACTGAATATATTATTAACAATGCCAATCGCTTATTAGGCTATATGCGTCGTGACTTCTCCAAAGCACCATCTGCACTTAATGCACTTAAACAACTTCTATAAAAAAGACTAATGCGTTCGAAGCTTGATTATGCCTCATCTGCATGGTATCCTGCGTGTGTGTGTGTGTGTGTGTGTGTGTGTGTGTGTGTGTGTGTGTGTGTGTGTGTGTGTGTGTGTGTGTGTGTGTGTTTTCGGCTATAGCTGCAGGTACAATCCGTGAAGCAGCAGCTGCATTTCCATAGCGTGAAATGCAAAGTGCTCATAACAGACTATTCATACTTACCAGCCTCATGTTTAACTTTCGACATACATTCGACTCATTATCAGTGAGGAATCGACGCGAAAGCCGGAAATCTCGAACCCTGTCGTGCTTTCGACCAAAAAAAATATACGCAACAAACGACAATGCTGACGAGTGCGAGGGCACACACCTTTCATGAACCAGGGCACGAGCTCGCTTAGATTGCCGTCGACCTCTGCAGGTAGCTCCGGCTCGCGCATGTCTATGAATGAGCAGGTTACTGTCTTCCAAATTATTTTCTGCTGGCTCAATTTATTAATATACGAGTTTAGTCATACAATATTCACTATTCGTAAACAATGCGGCCGGGTCATTCCTCATCCTTGTTTTCTTCGTAAAATTTGACACTTCTATTTACTGCCACTCACCGATAAGACAACCGTTGGTCATTAAGGGTAACAGAGTCGATTCCTATAGAGAAGGCAAGCGTGGTAGGGGGCGGCGGAAAATTAGGCGGGCAGGTGAGATCAGGAAGTTTGCGGGGATATATTGGGCCCAAGAGCACAGGACAGGAATAATTTGAGATCTATGGGAGAGGCCTTTGCCCTGCAGTGAGCGTAGACAGGCTGACGATGATTATTACTATTACCTGCCGACCTAATGGCCAGTCAACCATACCGGGTAGGAACCCCGAAGAAAAAAGAAAAAAGAACCAATCAAGCAACTCATCCCCAATGTGCTCCTTCTGCAATCAAGAAGAGACAGCACACCATTTTTTTTTCTTCGTGCGTTTTCTTGCGTGTCGCCGCATCAGCCCGTTAGGAAAAGAATACTATAACCACCTCCTAGCAATCTATGGGCTTGCAGCCTATTCAACAAATATTCCTTTGTTCAAGTTGTCTACTCTGGGACACGGGAATCGGGAAGGTTGTTCGCTTGCCATGGGATTTATTCTACACATTAAAGGAATGTCGTCCGAATTCTGATTGATTGTATAATTGCGCTTAGACAAAACATTAATGATTTTCGATTTCCGAATTTTATGGCAATTTGAATAGAACACCTCCGGAATTTTATCAAGAAAAGAAATGATCAAGTACACTCTCGCCTTCGCCAGTCTCCTGAATTGGACATGCACCACACAATCAAGGAGGAGAAGAAGAAACAAAAGAAGGGCTCGTGAGCTGCGCTGGCAGTATGAGTCACCATGACGAGGCGCGAGCTGTCGAGCGCAGTTCCGACCCAGCGGAAGAAAACGGCACCGGCGTATTGGTAGGCATGAGCACTCGTGTCTCTACCTGCTTCAAGATTGCCTGCTTCGTCGATGAAACCTCAGGCGCCTTCTCGCAAGAGTCGCCACCCTGCGGAAAGCCTTCCCCGAGGACGCTGAAGGGACATCGAGAAGACTCCGAGCGCGACGTGTCCTACCTGTCCATTCAGTTGGCCATCGAGGACGTCCTGCCAGACAACCTCGATGTCGTAGCCAAGCCGTGGGACAAGAACGACCAACATGTCCACTGCGACTTTCTCGCTGACGTGGGCACCAAGCAGACCGCGCATCACTGCAGCAGTGAGGTTCTCGCAACCACCATGCATGGAGGCCGCTACCCAATGGTGGTCCTGGCGAGGAACGGCGATCGGTCGCACATAATGAGGTAAAGATAATCACATTATTTCTACTATTCCACCCCCGCCAATATCAATGGTATTATAGTTATAATGTTGCTGAAGATAGACTTTATACGCATGACGTCGTGACTTTGGCGCAGGCGATTATACGCACGACGCCTTCGACGCGCAACGTGGCACGAATATTTTTTAGGTCGTGGTTTTCTGGTGGATACAGCACCGTTTGGTGCTGTAGTGGGCAGATGGGTCGCCCTGCGCTCGGGAATCCGATGACGCAAATTGGAATCGTGGCTAAGATAGTTTTTCTTTCATATCTTCACTTCTTAAAGAGAATTACTCTATTAACACAAACACTAGTGATCCGAAGGAGCCGTAATGCTGTTTTCAAAATAATCGCATTGGTGTCGATGGCGGAAGCGCTAGCGCCCGTCACTGGCGCTCCTGTTTCTGGCAGTAGTCACACGAGCAAAATAATGAGAGCGCCGAAGGCGTAGTACGTCGAAGCGGCAACCTATGTTAACTGGCCCCCCAGTGATACGGGAAACCACGGATGCTGTCGGCAGAATGCACACTGCATACGTCACGCGCATAATCGCCTGCGGCAACCGTCGTATGTATGAAGCCGGTTATTGTGAAAATGAAACGAATGAATTGCTGTGTTTGCGTGCCCTTCAAAAAAGAGCATGGCTTCAAATTAAAACTGCACGAATAGCGATATTTTAATGCGATGCGAACTGGAATACCAAGGTGTACTGCGAATCGCATCAAAACTTGTTTAAGTATTTCTAATATACTTTTAAGATAAATTGTAGGAAATATACGTTGCCCCAACAAAGTGCGTTTGTCCCACGGGTAGTGTAATCCCGCAAAGTCGTTCCTCTAAAAAGGAAAGTCCACTCTAGAACTTGCCAAGCGAAAACTGCGCGTTATGCGCGACTTCCTAATCCATGAGTCCCCAAATTTTGCTGGCTCTCAGCTTATGATATTTACACGATTGCAGGTCGACCTGGTCTATTAAAGTTTGAGGAAATAAGGAATTACGCTCCGACTTATGTAAACGAAATGATGTACCACTGGTAACGCGAAGACAACAAGAATCAAGGACGCTATAGCATGGTTTCAACATTACGTGTGCCATCTGGCTCAAGCCAACGCGTGTGGCTATTCCGTGCGCTTCCTGGGTAGCTTTTCCCAGCCAACTCTTTCTAATTCTCTGGCAGACCCTCCAATTCTAACCACTCCCGAGTTCATGGGCATGGCCATTAATCTCCCCTACTCTCATAGCGAAAAAAAAAAAACGATTATAATGAAGAACAGTGGTTATAAAATTTTCTGCATTTGAGGGACTCTAATGACATTGCAGAAGGGCTCGCGGGACTCATGTGAAGTGGAAAAGGGTGGCGCGCTTCTGGTTCCGCCTTTAATGTATACAGACGTAGCACTCATGTCTGGTGACGCGAAGGTCGCGGGTTCGATAGAGGCCACCGCGGTTGCACATTGGTTATATGTGAAAATGCTACAGGCCCGTTTACAGTGTGCTGCCAGTAGACGATAAAGAATATTCCCATGTGCAGTTAACACTCTCGTTTGAGCAAGTTGGTGCATTCTTGAAAGAAACAACACGGTAGCGCTAAAAAGACATGGGCGAATAAAGGTACACAGGACAAACGCAAACTGCCAACTGTATTATTCGGAATGCTAAATCAGGTCTGTATGAACACACATCATTTGCAAGACCACCACCAGAAATGCTACTTATTCAAAGACTTTCGTGATATCACTCTCAAAGCAAAGTACATTGCAGCTTCCCGATTAAATCTAAAGCATCGGCGAAAAAAAGCAGATAAAATAAATGTATCGTTTCTGATGGTGGGCGTGCAAATGATGTCAGTTCATATAGAGGGGGCTTTGCTATCCTGAAAAATTAGGTTGGAAGTTTACGGCCGGTGCCGAAGAATTACTTACAGCACCCTTTCCTCTGAGGTACTATCAATTTCCAAAAAACAGCTATATAAGAGCGGGAAATGTAGAGAGCTTATTTTGTTCTTTCCAGAATTAACGGACTTTTCTTTCCTTACAATAGCTAATTATTGCAGATGTTTGTGTGCGTCTCCAAAGCAGTACTTAACGTCAACGTTTGCCCACATCACAGCTGGAAGGAGCCAGGTACCCATGGACTCGAGCCACACAGCAACATCACCAACCTGGTTGTCGAGTTCGGTTCCCTGGATTCTTCCGAGTGCAGCCTCGGTGTCCTTGCCGGCATGTCCGACATCAAGCGACAAGAAAACCAGCGGCTTCTTTCCGTCAAGGCTGACGGGAATGTGGACAGGGGTGGAGTGAAAAATGCAAACAAGCACCTTTGCAGGCTACGCGACGTAAGCGCTATTCTCCTTTCCAGTATTTCCAGTATTTCCAATATTGTATAATGTGCCTCTAGTTGGTCTTCCACATTCAAATAGTGTTGGAAAATGAGTCTTTGTTTTGAGCAGAGCTAACGATGACGCTATCATGACTCATCTTGTTCACGAATACGATGATTTAACCAACATATGCCTTGATAAACAGTCAAATATTAACAGGATCTAGTCGCATTTCAAAGAAATTATCCATTATTGCATTAACAATTTCGTCCCCACGATCAATAAAAGTACGAACAAACAAAATCCCCGAATAACACGCGAAATAATTCATACAAAGCGAAAGATTAATAGACCTAGAAAGCACAGTAAAAGCCATGGTACTCGTAATCTCGCCTCGATTCTTTAAACACTCAGCTTAAGAATGCAACAAGGTGTGCGAAACAACAGTTTTGCAGTACTACCTTGAGAACTTTAGTATAACCTCGCAGAGCAAATTTTCGCGGTACCTGAAGACAAAGCAAAAATCAAGTGTCCCAATGGTAGCCGAAGACGGGAAAGCTAAAGTAGATTCTTTTAACAAATACTTTCTGGTCCGTTTTCACAGCTCACACTAACGAAAAGAACCATGTCAGCCAGGCTTTTATGCAATCATTTGAACACGAGAAACTGACCAGTAGCCCTACAATTTCTTAGGAGGGAGTGCTTTTTTGCTTCTGAACCTCGACGGAAAGGAAAGCAGTGGTCTGGATGACATTCCTTCTGATTTTTTGAAACATTACGCTGTACTTTGGAGCATATATCTTTATCTCATATACCAAAAATCAATCGAAAAATGTCGAATTCCCTCAGATTGGAAAATTGCTAAAATAATTACAGTTATGAAGTCAGAGGATAAACAATGCCCAAACAACTACCGGCCTATCTCTCTAACATGTACATGTGGTAAGACTCTCGAGCATATTATCTTGAACTTTCTAACTCAATATGTCGAGGACAACAATCTACCCCACCCTTGCCAGCACGGCTTTAGAAATGGATTATCCACTGTTACGCAGCTTGTCGAATTTGTACACGACCTTCCACACGGTATCAATAATCAGTCCCAATTTGACATAATTTTCCTTGATTTCTCTAAAGCGTTCTACCGTATATCACACCGGAAACTGATCTACAAACTTCAACATCTAATTGGTTATAGACCCGCACGAAATGAATCACCCATTTTTTAACTGACCGCTACCAATCTGTACAACTTGACGGACACACCTCTGATGTTATTCTCGTACTATCTCGGGTTCCCCAGGGTTCCGTGCTGGCACAACTTTTATTTTTACTCTTTATTAAGGACATAGCCCACCAGCGTGAAGTCCAAATGAGATTATTTTCACATAACTGAATGCTCTACTACGAAGTCGAAGAGAATTCTGAATAAATTAAACATAACAGTGCCCTAAACAGTGTATTTCAGTGGTGTCGCTATCAGAACATGACCAGCAACAAAGCAAACAACCGTTTGCATGTCAGTTACTAAGAAAAAATTTCCGCTCAAGTTCACTTGTGCTTCCTACAGCACTGCATTGAGTTCTGTTAACGAATACCGTTATCTTTTTAAACGTGCCTTGAAAGACTCACCCCCCGAGATAAATCTTGTCTTATGTTTCACTTATAGGTCCGATATTGGAATATGCAAACATTGTCTGATCCGCTTACACATCTACCTGCATATCAAGACTTGAAAGGGTTCATTGTAAAGCAGCACGATTTATCTGCAACAGACACTGGTGCACAGATTAACCTACTGAATTTTTGCGACGCGCATGGCTCGCTCCTTTATCTAGCAGGTCAAGGCTTCATCGTCTAAAGTTTATTTACTTACTTTGGCACAACCCATTTAGGATTAAAGCAGCAGACTACATCAATATAAGCCACTCTAGGATCACTCGGCATAAACACCCACTCACTCTCGAAGAACTTTTTTCCAACAACAAGACTTTCTTATATTCTTTTTTTTTTCGTTATCCGTGCGTGAGTGGAATGCGCTAGAAGCCTCAATGGTGTTCTAAACGACAGTACAAAAATTTGTAGAACTTGCCGAGTTGTCCATTGCAACACCGATCTAGATGCTTCACATTGTCAGTTTTGATTCTTAAATAATTTCCTGCTTGTTTGTTGCTTTGGTCCTATGCCTTTAACATAAGATTAATCCTACGTGGTGCAGCCAAAGTGAACATATCGTAACCTATGTAAATTTATGTGTTAATCATGTGTGCCATCAGCTGCCTATCTATGTCAAGACATCTATTGTACAGACGTATGCGATTCCGTCATCTACATTTACACTCTAACACTTCTGTGTGTTTGCTATTCCTTTTTCTCTTTATGTACCCACCCTGTAAGAACCCCATTTGGGGTTGACAGTATACTGAAACAAATAAAAAAAATCATACTCATCTTTTGAATTTGCTCAGAACCAGAACTCGTATCTAAGGTCAGTATCTAAACACTTATGTGCTATTCCTTCAGCAATAGAGCTTCGGAAACGCCCTTAGATATGCAGATATCTCACTCTCGCACACGTGGATATATTAAGCAGTGGCCCAAGTTAGTTGAACATCTTGTATATGAAGCGTTCTCATTCTATTGACTCGAATAATGATAGTTATAGTTAAGTATTCTCGACTCGCGTAAGGTTCAAGTAAAGTGATGGCATCCAAAATCAAGCTTCGATATCATGTCATCCGTTGGATTGTGCTGTAAATTTTGTTAATTTCTTCAATGTGCTGCAAATAGCACACGCAGATGAGGACATTGGTTTTCTTCGCGGCTAAGTCAAGCACAATAACAAATTTCCTCTGCTTCTTCTCAAAGGTTACCCACGCCAAGTGCACCCTTGACAATGGTGACACATGGCTACAACACGAAACCGCCACGGCCAGCTTCGTACTTGGACCAACCGCCGTCTGTGCCACATGCAAACTCGATCGGATGCTGTGGCATAGTAGTACCATGCTATCCAGTGTCCCGAGTTTCCAGGGCCGTCAGCTCTGTCATCTTTCCAACAAATTACGGACCCATGAAGCAGACGCCATGCACCGCCATAGCAGGAGGAATGCGCACGAATTGCCTCCGCGGAGCCAATCCTTTTCTGCACGGGCAGATGGGGATTAGTAGCACAGCGTTGCTCTTGCCTTTGCCTCCCATGCCAAGATGGATCGAGAATGTGGCTTCACAGCGCTGCCACTCGGCCTCCCCGCTGATGTTCATGGGACGATTCTGTAGTTTTAAGCGGCCTCACGGGTGGCGAGCGTGAACGCTATTAATCCTTAGTTTTATTTCCTTTTTTAGTGTGTATCTATGAACGTAATAACGATTTGAGCGTTGAAAATAAACATCACTAATGTCGAAGTGTGTTGAGTGGGCTGCTGGGTTGCTAAGCTCGAGGTTGCGCTATAGAATCCCGGCTACGGAGGTAGCATTTATGAGGAAGAAAAATACAAAAGGAAACGTGTACTTAGCGTTGTGTGCGCATTCAAAAAACATCCATGTAGCGGAAAGTAATTCGTAGCCTTCCACTACGGCGTACCTTGTAATCATGTGGTTTCTTCACGCAAAACCCCATCAGTATTATTTGCTATTGAGCCGACTGTATGTGCCTGCTTTTAACGCGATAGTGAAAAGGGAAATTCAAGAGCACTATAGCTCACTATGTTGCTATCCTTTTTCCCAAAACAGAGACATCAGGTGACCCGAGAGCCTGATCAACCAAAGTGGCTAAAATATGGTTTTAGCTATAGCACCACCTAGGGCAGGGAAATCAGGGTTGAGACGACCCGGCAATTGAAGTCCTTTTTCTGATTCATTCAGTAATTTATCACCTCAATTGAGGTTGACCTAAATGCCGCAATATGCAACTCAAGCACGATACATAGTATTGCGAATTGATCTGGAATTCCAGTTCTTCCTCTTCTTCTTATTCTTCCTCCTCCTCCTCCTAAACAGGAGCATAACAAATAAAGGGGATTGGCCAAGAGAAGATTTAAAATATTACTCTTCATAGTGGGGTTTACTAAGAATGAGGGTTGATCTCATAAAAATTAACATGTTATTCAATATTTCTGCCAGAAATTTCATAAGCGCAAAGCAGACATTCCTTGAGGTTGTACACCAAATAAGTCTCTCTAAATGAAAGAATAGTGGTTTTGCTAAACCCCAAGCGTAGGTTATGTATAAATGTTTCGAGACTTCTTTTACGCTGAATTTTGAAACGGTGACGAGATAGTCAAATAGCGGTGAATTGTTTCCTCCTCATTACAGAAGGGGCATCGTGGGGAAGCAACCAAACCGGATCTGTGCAAATAAAAATTCAAGGAGCGAATTCCGCAACGTAATTTTGTTATGGCAATCTCCATCATCCTTCCTGCTGCATACTCCTGCTGCATACTACGCGGATGAATAAAAATGTTTCTAGCCTGGAGAAGCCGTCAACACTGGCTCTCACAATCGTTTTGCGAATGTAAACGCGCGAAATCTAGCCGCTGTTAAATACGCCGTTGGTGGTAGGACTCGAATTACAGGTGCCTGAATCGATGCCTTTGAAAAAGAATCAGTAGTTTCATTTAAAAACAAACCTTCGTGGCCAGTTACCCAGGTTAAGTGAATACATTTGTCAGCAGGGGTTAAGAAATTGAAGAGCTTTAGCACAGGCGATTCCACAGGCGTAGAGAAAGACGACCACACAATTAAGAAACCGGTAACAATGGCAACCACAGAAAGTGAATAATTTATATTTGCGTAAGACTAATACTACTGCCATTAATTATTGCCATTAATTCGGTGAGAAAAAGGGGAACGAAATCGGGCACCCGTAATGAGAACGACCCATCGAGTTCTGGGCAAATTATTGAGATGCGTCTGTTGTAGTAACCACGTTTGCTGGCGGAGCAGTTGGATGACCTAATAACAATCCATTTGGAATACTGTATGGTAATAATTTAGCGTAATTTAGAAAAATGTGGTCGTAAACAATTTCCAGAAAATTAGGCTGAGTATTCATGGGAAGTACGTCACGAATTTCTACACTTAATTAACCAAGTAATGCCTGAACAAATATCATCGGTGGAGTGTGAAATCTGGGAAATTGTACACAAAAAAATAAATATGAATAAGAGATGAATATTATTTGACCTCGGTTTCAGGGAAATTCATAAAATGTCTAGAATGTCTGCACCGTTAGAATGTTAAATCGGCTTATAAGGCGTGGCACATGCTTTCAAGTATAACACATCATTTGCAACGTATTTCGAAAGGCCTCACACAGCCGTAAAGCCTCTAGCTCTAACAGAACAAGTTGCCAGATTTTGTATGCTGGGGCACCAGAAAATACAACACATCGAAATTCTAAAAGCCGACGCACATACATTTTATAAACCATGAAAAGTGATTCCTCTCCTCATTCCAGATCTACGATTGCTGAAATTACGCAGAATGCGCATTGCACGCAGTCCTTTTGTTGCAACATAATTAATATGATGGTGCCAACTAACAGTTTCGTTATAGATAATCCCGAAATACTTTATCGATTCTACTTGACGTGGATCTAGAAGCTTATGACTTATCTAAATCTGCACGGAGTCCTTAAGGGAAGACGAGAAGAGAACACTTGCTAGAACTTATCTTGCTCTCCAAACTATCCAGACATGTTTCAGGTTCCCTTAAATATGCATGCAGCATATACGTAAGTGCTTACCCCTTGCTGAAGTGGAATAGTGGCCGCTTTGAAAACAGTAAAACTATCTTTCTCTTCACAACTTCCTTACTCATGCTACAATGTAAACCGAGAATCCGTGGTACAATAGATGCTATATCATAATGGTGCGTTCAATCCTATCATATACTTAGCATATATCTTCGAAACTGTAGCAGTCTTTAGGCGCAAGAAACACATTTGTGATCTGTTAAGGTAGAAAGTTGGCGTGGTGCGTAACAAGCTTCGTCAGAGATGACTGCCCCGCCACGGTGGTCTAGTGGCTATGGTACTCGGCTGCTGATCCGAGGGCCGGGGATCGAATCCCGGCCGCGGCGGTTGCATTTCCGTGGAGGCGAAATGTTGAGGCCCGTGTACTGTGCGATATCAGTGCACCAGGCGGTCGAAATTTCCCGAGACCTCCACTACGGCGTCTCTCATAATCAGAACTGGTTTTGGGACGTCAAACCCCACAAATCAAATCATCGTCAGAGATGACTACCAGCGAAACTACACGGGAGCTACATCAAGGACGCTAGCGCATTCGAAAGAAGTTGCCAATGCGCACAATTCTTATTTTAGGGCAGCTTGAGTTTTTGCGCGTGTGCCACGATGGCATAGGCTTGCCTAAAGAAGCTATGCCTCAAGAAACTATTCATGTGCCAGCCAATTCCCTCGCATATAATGCAGTTCCTTTTCACGATGTGCCATCGAAGATCTCCTAACACATGCAAAATACCTTGGCACTATTTTGAAGATATCTCTCTCCACGCGGAGTGTCAATGACGGGTCGATTTAAACGCCATTTTCTGACGCAACTACAATTCTGCTTTGAGATGGTTTGGTCCTGGTGACGCGAAGTAGTTCTGGTTGTGAATGCTAGAATTGTGCGTACTAGGAACAAGCATATCCAGAACCCTTGGCGTTGAATTCGTGAGACAATTCCGCCTGATATCAGATCTCAGTGCTGGTAATGTTGTGAATCTATTAATGTGCGTTTCAGAATATAAGTGATAAACAGAACGCAGTCGCACGCTCTCTTTCTTCTTTAATAACTCGGCATATGCAATTCCCTTATACTGCGCATGCTGAACCAGCGCATCTCGATGTACTCATGTCACCAAAGTCTACTGCATGATGACATATTGTTTCATACATGTGGCATTTCTTGTACAAAATAACACGACTTTAGTTTTCCGTTACTCGAATTGTAGGAATTTATTTATAATATATTTTCCTTCTACTTATATTTCGTTTTTTTCAAGCACCGCGAAGCTCGCACGCATATTCTAGATGGAATGCCCCGAAACCTAGAACAAGTATACCATTTGCGGTTTGTGCCGCACTTCCTGCGAACACGTGAACTGCCATCGCGCCAGGTTGTGTGAGAACACAACATAGTCCCCATGCGTTGACTAACAAAAACAGGCACAAAGTATACGTGTGTGCGCGTATACGTTATTCAGCGAGAATAACGTAATAATGTTAATTCAGAGAGAATATTTCTGCCGCTTAATTCGACCATCAGTAATGCGATGGCTACCGCAGAAAAAGCGCAAATTTCGCGTAAATCAGATGTACACAAATGCGCTTACGTTAATTAACGAAATACACGCATCTGTAATTTGAGAAGCCCCTACGATATTAAAGTAACACAGCCACATAATATTTTACTCAACAGGAAGAAACAGGTCTTCCTGAGTGAAGTCTTGAGAACGACCCAGCATAGTGTCTGCCACTTTCATGTCGATGCGCAAATTCCTTAATCACGCCGCACTTCGAAGCGCGTCATCTGCGTCGCCCGAGAAACGAAGCGTTGCGGCATCGCGACGACACACATTAAGGGGCACAAAAATAGTCTTTTGACTTGAGCTTTATCTTTTTCGGGCTGATGAACGGCCGCATAGCGACGACTAAACGACTGTACGGCTCTCTTTTAGCTCACTGTAATGCGATATAACACGTTGCCTGTATAGGCCGACCCTTGAAGGCCTGTTTCCAGGTGCGCCCCATATGTGGCGTTCGTTTTGTTAAAATCGCTGATAAACTCCCTTAAATAACGAGTGATGACTGCAGAGGCTCCAGAGCGCCCAATGGCACGTCTTCACGGCAGACATGGCTGTAGACATCACGCTTTCTTCGCTTCCATTACATTTTCGGTCAACACAGGTGAAACAATATCTTTATAAAATCGTAATGCGTCGACATCATTCCTCGCGCTGTTATTCTCATTTCTCACTCGATCTTTTTGTTGAACCTAATAAATTCTAGTGTTTTACTTCACCGAGCCATTTGATTATGACAACAACGTTAAGTGAGGACCCCGAGTAAGTTTTGACTACCAGAAGTTGTGTACAACGCCTGTTTAAATGCAGGTATACGGCCGGTTTCGAATCTCTCTCTTCACTTTTATTTTTGTAATTTCAGTCCATATCAAAATGCGGCAACTGTGACCGAGAATCCAAACCGCGTCTTCGTGCTTAGAATGGTGCGCCTCTTTAGCTGCTCTGCTGTCACGCTAGGTACACTATTTATAGATCATGAAGAACGTGAAAAGTAAGTACTGAAACCACTACAGATTTACCCGCCAAATTATCGGCACCCGTGTGGAAATTGAAGTATTAAAGTTGACTCGCTCAATATATTAGCTTGACGCCGTATAAATGCATAACTATCAGTTGCATCAGTTCCTCAAAGATCTTAGCCGTTACATTCCACACCAAAAGACACAGATATTGGTTAAACTGTTTATCTCAGTAGTAATACCATCACAAGCACATGATGCTCGACGCGATGTTGCCGTTTCAGCTTGTTTTTTCCGCAATGTCACATACGCAGCCAGCGACACCCGCTTGGTGGCCACGATTTATTCCGGAAATGATCTACCGCCGCACTGTGGGACGCCTACTAGCGTTCGCCTCAGGGCAACTACACTGCGTTAATCATGCGCAACCGAGGAGACTGACCGTGTGGTCAGGTGAAGCGCTGCTGTAAGCACCTCGAAGAAGTGGGCGTGCCTTTACGCTAATTCCTGAAAATCAGCACATGTCAACTCGACTCCTGTCCATTGTCGACCGATTCCTCGGCACCACTGCCCATATCGGGCTTCAATATTGCGTGCGTTAAAAATAAAGATTCGTGAGTCATTTATAGAGTTCAGCACCATCCATGTTGGAAGTGGACTCTTCCAGCTGGATCCAAAAGGAAGAAAGTATGTCCTCCCATTGCTTCCACAGAGGGACCATACTCAACATTCTCCTCGACTCTCCCTTGCCCACGTTTTCTCTCACTCGTCCACACCGAACATCTCGCGCTGGTCAGGTAGTTAGAGCATCTGTCTCCGCTGCGAAGACACTAGGCTAGACTTCAGTTCCTCTGAGCATCCACCGCCTTCAACAGCACAGCTGTTGTGGGTCGGCGTTAAAAGTCTTTTGGAAAAGAAAAATCTTGTCTTGCCTCGTCTTGCCTCGCCTTGCCTAGCAACCAGCAACGCCACAGGTGGCACACAACCTCCTCCTCCGCTTTTCTCCGAATGTCATGATAGTCACCGCCGTCTGGGCGTGCTCTCCTCCTCCTCTCTTCCGTGGAAGAGCCTGTGCATGGCCGGTGGAGCACGTGCCGCGTCTGTTACTGGGGCTGGTTTGACGCCAACCTGTCCATGCTGAGCTCGGTGCGAAAGTTCGAGAAGCGTTCAATGGGCCTCGTAGTGCATCACGAGGCGTTTCCTGAACCCTCATACCACGACGGAATACATGTGTGCCGGGAATCTCTCTGATAGGCAAGGTGCCACAATTCCACGCGACGAACGGTTAAGTGTACCCGCCAAGCCAGCATCACTTACCATAACCACGCAATACTTAGGAAAATCCTAGAAAATTAAAATGGCAGATCGCACGTGCAGTGGGAGTCAAGGAAATGCGAAGCAAGTATCAGGAACGTAAATTGGATCTCCATTGTTGTATCGCTATACCGATTTTGGGTACATACGAAGTTAACGAAACGGCTCCAAGGGCAACAAGACTGCGGCATGGAAACCACGCCTCTCATGACACGCATGTCATTATTGTAATGGTATCACCTGTCATTTACATTTTTCTTGTTGTTGTTGTTTTGTGGTGTTTAACGTCCCAAAACCAGCTCTGATTATGAGAGACGCCGTAATGGAGGTCTCCGGAAATTTCGACCACCTGGAGTTCTTTAACGTGCACTGACATCGCACAGCTACACGGGCCTCAACATTTCTCCTCCATCGAAATGCAGCCGCCGAAGCCGGGATTCGATCCCACGACGCTCGGATCAGCAGCCGAGTACCATAGGCACCAGACCACCGTGGCGGGGCTGTCATTTACGTTCCTCATGCAGTTGTGTTCACGTAATTGCACCTATTAAAATGAAGGCATCCAGGCCTTTTATAGTGCACGAAACGCTTTCGGGATTATGGATGCCTTGTTCAGCGCGACGTGTAAGCCCAAGTTTTACAGCGCTAGCCACACCACCCCGTCGACTGTCACGATCATTAGAGAGAGAGAGCTCTTTATTGAAAAGCAGAGAATTCAGCCGGCGTTGAAATATCGCTCACATGAAATATCGCTCACATGGAATTTATTGTACACGCTGAAGGAGCCTAGCCCTAATTCTCATTGGTTGTACAATTACACTTACAAAAACTACTAATGATTTCCAATCTCGAAATTTTAGAAGAACTTGAGCAGAACAGCCAAGGAATTTTAAAAAAGAAATGATGAAGTCCACAATCGTCTTCTCCAGTCTCCTGCATTAGACGTGCGCCACGCAAGAAATGAGAAAGAGAAGAAACAAAAGAAGCACTCGCGACTCATTAGCTGGAGCATCACTTCAACGACCGATAATATCAGTTCTTCCAGTAGAGCAGTATATAACAGCAATCAGATATAGAAAATTTTCTATCCGAAGAGATTCAATGGAAACTCATGGCTTAGTCAAAATGTGGATATTTAAAACACCCATGGAAATCTAAGTGGTGTCCGTCAAGACAAGCGGAAGTAATTCTCAGCAGATTTCGATGTCGTGTCCCCCCGCTAAATCTTTACTCACACAGGGCTGGTTTGGTATTTTCGCCCCTGTGCCATTTGTGTCGTGAAACTGAAAGCAGCGATGATTATTTGTTGGTTTCCCGCCAGTACAAATTCCTCCGAAAAGCACATCTAGAAATTCCAATCTGCAAGTTGGGACTAAATTTAACAACTGAAGTTGGTCTGTCTTTTAGTGTCTCAGCACTGGATATTGCCACAGGGACGTATTCGATGCTGTGTGCACTTACATACAAATGACAAATGGTATACGATTTCGATAATTTCTGTTAAAAATAAGTCAATCGAAACGATAGTCTGCTGTTCCCGTCTTTGCTGTAAAAGATAATTAAATTATTCTTCAGTATAAGCTTTGGTGACTCATCTTTCTGGTTTGAACAATTAACATGGACAATTCCACTATTTAAGCTCCCTCGAAATCGGACTTTTTTTTCTATCTGTTCCGTTCACTCATTTCAATTCAAAACGCAATTATTGAATAATTCTTGGTCAATCCCCCCTGGCGGGTAAGTGCCGTAGGTCTACAGGAGAATCATCATCATCAGAGCTCGCGCTTGCGCTGGTAGAACGAGCAGAACGAGTCACCATCAGGTGGCGCGAGCTGTTCACGCGACACCGGCTGTCGAACGCAATTGTGGCCTCACGGAAGCAAACGGCACCGAAGTATTCGCAGGCATGGGCAGTGATGTATCCACCGGCTTCAATATTTCCTGCTTCGTCGACGACACCGCATGCACCTTCTCGCAAAAGCCGCCACCGTCTGAAAAGTCTTCCCCGATGTCGCTGAATGGACGTCGAGATGACGCCGAAGGCGACGTGTCCCCTCTGTCCAGCCAGTTAGCCATCGAGTACGTCCTCCCAGGCAAGCCCTGGGACAAGAACGACCAACTGGTCCATTGCGACTTCTTCGCTGACGTGGGCACCAAGGAGACCGGGTATCACTCGGGCAAAGTGGTTCACGCCAGCACCGTGCAAGGAGGCCGCTACCAAATGGTTCTCCAGTCGAGGAGCGGCGGACGCTCGCACATAATTAGGTACAGATAATCTCATTATTCATTATGTTCCTCCACCCCCAGTACTCACTGGTATTAGAGCTATAATGTTGCTGAAGACAGACTTCAAACGCACAGCGTGGTGAGGTTGGAGCAGGCGATTATACGCACGACGCGACCGACGCGCTCTGTGGCGCATAAATATTGTTGGGTCGTATTTTTCTGGTAGATAAAGGAACTTTGTATGGTGTAGTGGGCTAATCCGTCGCGCTGCGCTCGTCAATCCGATGACGTAGCTTCGTATCGCGGCTGAGATTGCTTTTTTTTGTTGTTGTTGTTTTTCGCTACTCTCATCGCGAAAAAAAAACTATTATAATGGAGGACAGCGGTTCTAAAATTTCTTGCCATTGAGGTACGCGATGGCATTGCAGAAGGATTCGTAGTTCTAACTCATGTGAAGGGGAAAGGGGTGGCGTGCTTCTGCTTCCATCCTTTGACTCTATAGACGTAGCAGTTGTACTTCAAGACGGGACGTGCTGCTTCATGGTGCGACTGTCGAGCTTCTCCTTCTCTCCACCTTCTTTCCTCTTTATTCTCCCCTATCCACTTTATATCCCATATCCCCTTCCCCCACTAGGCGTTGAGCCGTGCTACCATTATGGACTGCAGAAATATGCACCTATTTCCTTTCGTTGAACCACTCATCAGTTGTGTCTCTTGACGCGAAGGAGGCGGGTTCGATACCGGTGGCGGCGGTTGCACTTTGGTTTCATTCGAAAATTCTACAGGCCCGTTTACAGTGTGCTCTCAGTAGACGCTACAGTATGCCAGGTGCAGTACTACTCTCGTTTGCACAAATGGGCGAATTCTTGAAAAAATAAAATAAAGGAACACGCCAGCGCCAAAAAGACACGGATGAAGAAAGGCACGCAGGACCGGCCCAAACTCCCAATTGTACATTCAGACTGCCAAAGCGGGTCTGTATGAATACACATCATTTACACGTCCACCTCCAGAAATGATACATAGTCAAAGTTTTTCCTGATGTCTCTCTCAAAGCAAAGTACATTAGAGTTTGCCGATTAAATTTAAAGCATGCCCGAAAAATAACAGATAATCGATATGTGGTGTCAAGATGCCAAAAACCAACTCATGGTGTTTGAAATATTCCATTCATTATGCTCTTTTGATTTGATGTTCATCTGCTATCCACTTTTCCATTGTGTGTTTCTTTCCGCGCATTATTTAGATTTACTCTGCAAGCTCTAACGTAATTTGCTTCGATGGTGATACCCCGAAAAACCTTTGCCAATGTACCCTTTCTGTTGGTGGGCGTGCGAATGATCTCCGTTCATATACAGGGTGTTTTTTTTTTTTAGCTGCAACACATATTTAAAATTAGAAAAACATAAATCGCGGAAATGTCTTGTGTACCATTCGAGTGTACGGGTTGGCGGCCTCTAGGTACAGAACAATTACCGCACTTGTAAACATAATTAGCGGAATTACGCTAATTAACTTTGTAATTATCAGCAATTCGTGGCTATAGTAAATGAGTACTTTGGAGCCCGTCCTCGACACTACCTGTCCCAACGATCAAATTTTGAATAGCGGAGTGCATGTCGGAGCTACGCGAACAATTAGTTCCCCGTGGCAGGCTCCTTGAAAGCGAAACTAGCCGCAAAAAGAGCGTCTGTGACGTCGATGTCGCCGCCCCCACGGCTTTTGTCACTCGCCCGCGGCGACCAACGCCGCAGATAAGAAGGAGATAACGCAAGCTTCTTGCGCGGCCGGAGCGGCGGTGACCACGGGCGAGTGGCGAGTGACGAAAGCCGTGGGGGCGGCGACATCGACGTCACAGACGCGCTTTTCCCGACCGATTTCGGTTTCAAGGAGCCTGCCACGGGGAACTAATTGTTCGCGTAGCTCCGACATGCGCTCCGGTATTCAAAATTTGATCGTTGGGACAGGTAGTGTCGAGGACGGGCTCCAAAGTACTCATTTACTATAGCCACCAATTGCTGATAATTAAAAAGTTAATTGGCGTAATTCCGCTAATTATACATACAAGTGCGGTAATTGTTCTGTACCTAGAGGCCGCCAACCCGTACACCCGAATGGTACACAAGACATCCCCGCGATTTATGTTCTTCTAATTTTAAAAATGTGTTGCAGCTAAAAAAAAACACCCTGTAGACAGGCTTTGTGTGTTCTGGAAACTACAGTTGGAGTGTTTACGACCGGTGTCGAAGCATTCCTCACACCACCCGTTTCTCGGAGGTATTATCAAGTTCCAATACACAGCAATACGAGAGCGAGAAATGTCGAGAGCATACTTTCTTCATTCCAGAATTAAATAATGGACTTTTTTTCCCTTCTAAAAGCTAATTATTGGGGATGTTTATGTGTGTTTCCAAAGCAGTACTTAATTTCACCGCGTTGGCCCATCGCAGCTGCAAGGAGCCAAGTACGCATGGACAGGAGCCATGCAGTAACATCACTCACCAGGTTGTCCAGTTCCGTTCCCTGGATTCTTCCGAGTGCAGTCTCGGTGTCCCTGCCGGAATGTCTGACGTCCACCGACAAGACAACCAGCGGCATCTTTCCATCAAGGCTTACGGCAATGCCGACAGGGGTGGAGTGAAAAATGCAAGCAGGTGCCTTTGGACGCGACGCGAGGTAAGCTCTATTATACAACTTTCTAGTTGAAATAACGAAGGCATGCATCGGTATTATTTACACTTCATTTTGCCTTATTGATGTCGAAAGTACTGTCTACTCAGTCTTGGAATTTATTCGAACTCCGAACGAGTCGCTCATGTCAGCAATTGCACTCTTATGTGCTAATACATTAGCAGAAGTGGTTCGGAAACGCCCCTTAGAAATGTAGTTATCTCACTTTCGCACACGTAGATTTCTTAAGCAGTGGCCCAAGTTTGTTAAAACACCCTGTGTATGGAGTTTCCTCATTCTAAAGACTGGAATAATGATAGGTATAGTGAAGTATGCTCGACTCGCGTAAGCTTCAAGTAAAGCGATGACATCGAAAATCAAGCTTCGATATCATGTGATCCATTGGATCGTGCTATAAAATTTTGTTAATTTCTTCAACGTGCTGCAAATAGCACTCGCCCATGAGGATATTGGTTTTCTTCGCGGCTCACTCACACACAATAACACGTTTTTTTTTCTTTTTCTTCTCAATGGCTGCCTCCGCGAAGTGCATCCTGGACCATGAAGACCCATGGCCACAACACGACACGGCCACGGCCCGTCGTGGCGCCCGTCTCATGCAGCTGCGCACTTCGGACTGACCGCCGCCTCTGCCTAATGCAAGCCTTATTGGCTGCTGTGGCAGAGTAGTACCATGCTCTCCAGAGGCCCAGGATTCCAAGATCGTCAGCACCGTCACCTTTCCATCAAATTAAGGGCCCATGACGCAGACACCATCCACCGTCATGGCAAGAGCGAGGCACACGAATTGCCTACGCGGACGCATTCCTCATCTGCACGTGCAGATGGGGATTAGTAGCACAGCGTTGCTCTTGCCTTTGCCTCCCAGGCCAAGATAGCCCGAGAAAGTGGGTTCACAGCGCTGCGACTTGGCTTCCCCGCTGATAGTGTTGGGGCGATTCAGTAGTTTTAACCGCCCTCACGTATGACGAGCGGGAACGCTATTATTCCATAATTTTAATAATTTTTAATGCGTACCTATGAACGTAATAACGAAGTGTGCGTTGACAATAAACCTTACTAAGGTCTAATTGCGTTGTGTAGGTTCCTGGTTTCCTAAGCTCGAGGTTGCGCTATAGAATCCTGGCCGCGAAGGTAGCATTTATAAGGAAGAAAAAAAAAAAAAAACCTGTGCTTTGCGATCATCATCATCATCATCATGAGCCTATCTTATGTCCACTGCAGGACAAAGGCCTCTCCCACTGCTCCTTTCCTGTCCTCTACGAGCCGATTCCATTTGATGCCTGCGAATTTCTTAATTTCGTCATTTAATCTTACTTTCTGTCGTCCACGGCTGTGCTTACCCTCTCTCGGTAGCCATTCCGTCGTTCTAAGTGCCCATCGTTTTGTCTTTCCTTCTCATCACGTGACGTGCCCATGTCTATTATTTCTTCTTTACTTCGACTGTTATATCGGCGACCCCTATCTCTTAATTCTCTGACCAACTCGGCTCTCTTCATATCTCTCAGAGTAACGACTATCATTTTTCGTTTAGAGTTAGGTGCACGTTAAAAAAAAAATCACAGGTAGCGGATAGCGATTCGTAGCCCTCCACTAATGCGTACCTTGTAGCCATGCGGTTCTGGCACGTCAATTATCTTTGTTATTGAGCCTACTGAGAAGCGCGCTTTTAACGCGATACTCTATAAGGGAAATTCGAGGAAACAATAACCTACTATTTTATTATCCTTTTTCCCATAGCACAGATATCAGGTGGCGTGAGAGGCTGAGCAACACAGCGACAGCGCCACCTATGACAGAGAAATCGAGCTGAGCCAACCCGGCAGTTGAAGTCCTTTTTCTGATTCAGTCAGTAATTTATCACCTCAAATGGGGTTGACCTAAATGTCGTAATGTACAAATCAAGTACGAAGCACTGTGGAACGGTGGAATGTTTTGCTCAAGAAATCAGCAATATCTTTTTTCTATATAGTGTGCTACCTTTTTTTTATTGTGCTCGCATGTTATCTAAAAACTGCATCTTTGAAACAGTTTTTTACATGTCATCCAACATTGAACCGTGTCTTTGGAATGTATTCGTCACTTTCGACCCAGCTGTAACTATTTATGTACTACCACTCCTGCTTGAACCGAGGTCTGCAGTATACTGAAATAAAATAAATAAAAATAAAAGATACTTATTGTAAGGATTTGATCTTGTGGTGGTGATGAAGAAGAAGAAGATGATGATGATGAGCCTTGAAATATGGTGCATACCAACTTCGGGGGATTGGCCAAGACCTGATATGCTTAACCTTTAGTTCGTATATTTACGAATACCGCAACATGATGAATAAAAAAATTACAGCATATGCACGGAGTGAATGATGATGAGTGGGCGAAGCTCGGGAGGTTTGTCGTAGATCGAGCCGAGTTCCGGATTAATTTAGTTAATGCGCACGCTACGAATCCTCATGGTTCAACTATGCACAAGTGAAATCTCCCACCGGCACTTCATTGCAATTCAAGATCCAGTGCCTATATATATATATATATATATATATATATATATATATATATATATATATATATATATGGGTTGCCGGTGACGGCTTCTCCAACGCGAGCACTCGGTATTTCTCAATCAAGAAACTCGCTTGGAGACGCTGCCTGCGCCAACGTTGCCTTTCGCGGGTGAGGGCGCGTTCTCCTTCTTTGCGAGCTGGTAGAGCGTTCCTCTAAGAAAGAGCGTTTCCATTGCCAACGCGCGCATTTCGCTCTCTCTCTGTTTCTCTCTCTGTCTCTCTCTCTCTCTCTCTCACAAGACAGCAGAGGCACGCGCCGGGAAGAGAGAGCGCGTGCCTTCCGGCACGCGGGTTACGCCTGACGACTGACGCCTGACGCGTGACAAGGTTAGACTAAGAGGAGCTTCGCCCCTTAAAGGAAATTAAGAAACTATGTAGACCGTGGTTGTGCGACTACTGCCACATGATGAATGAAAATAATAATAAATTAATAATAAACGAGAGAAAAGGAAAACAGAGAAAAAGAAAAAAAAGCTATGTAGACTATATAGTTGATCTAGAATTCCACTTCTTCTTGTTCTTCTTTTTCATCCTCCTCCTCCAAAATTGATGCATACCAAATAGAGGAGATAGGCCAAGAGAAGATATAAAAGATCACTTTTCATGGTTGGATTTATTAAGTATAAGATTGGATCTGATAAAAATTGACATGGTATTCATTTTCTTTCTGCTAGAAATTTCATAAGTGCAATGAAGATATCCGCGTAGTTGTAACCCAAAAAACGTCCGTCCAAATGAAAGAATAGTCGTTTCGGTAAACTCCCGAGTCTATGTTATGTCTAATTATTTCGAGATTTCTATTTCGCTGAATTTTGACGCGGCGACAAGACAGCAAAATAGCAGTGAACTGCTTTCTTCTTATCACAGAAGGGACATAGCGGGGAAACAACCAAACCGGACCTGAGTAAATAAATGCTCATGGTGGGAATTCAGCAACGTGATTTCCTTATGGCAACCTCCATCATCCTTTTTTCTGCATGGTCCGAAGGTGATTAAAAGATGTTTGCAGTCTCGAGAATCCGTCAATACTGGCCCTGACAATCCCTTTTTGCGAGTGTCAACGCGCGAAATCTAGCCGCCGTTAAGTTTCCGGGCGCCAATTAAGACAGTCGTTACAGATAATCCCGAAAAACTGTATTGGTTCCACTTGATATGTACTTAGAAGCTTATACCTTATCGAAATGTGCACAGGGTCCTTAAGAGGCAACAAAACAATAGCAGATTTAGAAGCATTCAACTTCAACACTAAGCTATCCATCCATGTTTCAAATTCGTTTAAAGACGTCTGTAGTATATAGTAAAGGCCGTGAATGTCACTGTGCACAGCAAAACAAAGCAATGTCGTTAGCATATATGTGAGTTGTCACCCCAACACTCAAAACACGGAAACTTTCAATTAATTTTATAAGTACACAAAAATGTAAAAATATGCTCCTTTACTAAAAGTTAAAGCGCTTTAACCTTTAGTAACGAAGCATATTTTCACATTTCTGTGTACCTATAAAATAAACTAAATGTTACCGTGTTTTGAGTGTAGCTGAAGTGGAACGGACCTCATAAAGATGTTAAATAGTACTGGTAAAAGTACTGAAACCTGAGGGAAACCACGTGTTCGTTTCTGTTTCCAAGATGAGTGGCCGCTTTTAAAACAATAAAACTACCTTTCTCTTCAGAATTCCCTTACTCACGCTACAATGTAACCAGGGAACCCTTAGTTCCATATATTCACACTCTTCTTAGCGTGCTTAGGAAAGCACCCTCTTTGGAAGGTGATCTGTTAACACCCTTAGGTTGTCGCACATGGGACATGCTCATTTACACCCTTTTGGGTGTAAAAAGTTTTACAGTGATAGTCGCTCCATTAGAATGGTGCGTTCCATATTATCATACGCTTTACATATATTTACTGTTAACAACGCTGTCTTAAGCCGCGAACAGCACATTTGTGTTTCGCTAAGAAAAAAAGTTGGGCTCGTGGGTAACGAGCTTAGTCAGACATGACTACGAGCGCAACAAAGACGGAGGCTACATAAAACGTACTGTCATGTTGGCGCATTCTAAACAAGTTGCCACTGTGTGTAATTCTGATTTTCACGCGGCTACAGTTTTTGGTTGTCGGCTGCGACGACACAGGCTAGCCTAAAGAAGTTTTGCGTCAACAAGCAGTGTATGTCCCAGGCAAAACTCTCGCACAAAGTGCTCTTATTTGTTCGAATGCGCCAACGAAAGTGTGCTAACACATGAAAAATTTCACAGCATATCCACGGAATGAATGATGATGAGTGGGCGAAGCTCCGAATGTTCATCGTAGATCGTGCCGAGTTCCGGATTAATTTAGTTAACGCGCACGCTACGAATCCTTATGGTTCAACAACTACGCGCAAGTGAAATCTCCCACCGCCACTTCATTGCAAATCAAGATCCAGTGCAGATATATATATATATATATATATATATATATATATATATATATATATATATATATATATATATATATATATATATATATATATATATATATATATATATGGGTGGCCGGTGAACGGTGCTCCAGCGCGAGCAGTCGGTATTTTTCAATCAACAAACTCGCTAAAAGACCCTGCGCCAGTGCCAACGTTGTCTCTCGCGGGTGAGGGCGCGTTCTCCTTCTTTGCGAGGTGGAACAGCGTTCATCGAAGAATGAGCGTTTCCATTGTCAACCCGCGATACTCATCGCGCGCCTTCAGCTCTCTCTCTCTGTCTCTCTTTCACAAGACAGCAGATGGAAGAGTGAGAGAGCTCGTGCGCCGGGAGGCACGCGCCGAGGGCGAGCGCGAGCCTCCCGGCGTTGCATGGCGTTGCATGGTATTGGTGAGTGGTGTAGGTTACACGATACGACAATATGTGACAACCGACCCACAGCTTAATTGGTTACGTTCCCAGGATACATCTCTCTAAGTATAGAGTGAAGGACGCGTAAATTTAGACGCCTTTTACTGAAGCAACAAGAATTCTGCTGTGAGATGGTTCGATCCTGGTTACGCCACGTAGTCCTGATTGTGCGCGCTAGAACTGTGCCTACTAGAAACAAGCAAGTCCGGAAGGCTTGACATTCAGAGCGTGAAACAATTCTGCCTGACAACAAATCTCAGTGCTGAAACTTGTGAATCTATCGATGTACGTCCCCACAATATGCATGATATACAGAACGTCGCCGCTTGTTCTCGTTTTTCTTTGATAGCTCGTGATATGCAATTCCCTCATATTGTTGGGAATGTCGAAATAGTTCATCTCGATGTGTCCATGTCACCAAAGTCCACCTTCTAAGGACATTGTTTAGTATAAGACAGAGCATCTAATTTGTGGTTCAACATAGCCCTCTATTTATTTTCCGTTCCTCGAAACGTAGCCACTTCTTTATAATGTATTCTTCTCCCTGTTCGCCCATTTCGAACAACGCGAAGCTCGCATGCATATGTCTGAAGGAATGCCCCGAAACACAGAACAAGTATACTAGTTGCGGTCGCTTCTGCACTTCCTTCGAACAGATGAACTGCCAACTCTCCACGCTGAGTGAGAACACATTTTCTACGTCGACTGCCTAACAAAAACAGGCACAACGTATACGGGTGTGCACAATCGACAAGTAGGTCAGCGAAACATTTCCACAGCTTAATTTGAGCATCAGCAACGTGACGGTTGGCGCGTAAAATGCGTCAATTTCCCGTAAGTAACAATTCAGAAATGCACTGACATTAATTATCCAAAGTACACGCATCTGCCATTTGAGAAACCCATACGATATTCGTGGAGAGTCGTCTGTCTCTCTCAGGAAACCATCCTTGCTGCATTTCCGCCGCGATGACACACATTAAAGGACACAACAATAGTCTTTTTCTCTTGAATTTTATTGTTTTCGGGCTGATGCACGTCCGCATGCCGATGATGAAAGAATTGTAAGGCTCTCTTTCAGCGCAGGGTAATGTGATACAACGCGTTTCCTTTATAGGCGGGCCCTAGGTCGCCTGTACTAGCTGCGCCGACTGTTGGCGAGCATTTTCTTGGAATGGCGGATAAACCCCCTTAAATAACGAGTGATGACGGCAAAGGTTTCAAACACCCAATTGCATGTCTTCTGGGCAGATATGATTGTAAACACCATTATATACATCATGGTGATTAATAGGCTTCCTTTGCTTCCATTACACTTCCGGTCAACGTAGGTCCAACAATATCTCTACTAATATGTAGCCGTCGACATCATTCCTCTGCGCTTTTATCTCATTCCACAATCAGGCCTTTTTTATTAAACCTAATAGTTCTGAGAGCTTTTACTTGACCATGACTGCTATATTATGAGACCACGTCATTTGGGGATGCTCGGGTGAAGCAATCGCCGGCCAGGTCTGCCAGGCTAACACCTCCTGTAGCCACAGTATAACTATAACTATCACTATCACTATCAGGCTTGACGCTCGGTGCTTTGACTAATCGTATCTCGAGAAGACAGCCTCTTTCTTGTAGGCTCAGTTGTGCCGCCGGGGTAGTACAGTGGTTACGATGCTGGAATGCTGACCCGAAAGACGTGGGTTTGACACCGGGTGCGGCGGTCGCCTTTTCGATGCAGAAGAAAATGCTACAGCCCTATCAATGTACTGTGCGTTATTGGTGTACGTTTCAATGAACCCAGGCGGTCTACATTTCCTTAGGCTCCCACTACGGCCTTCCCCATAATCATATCGTGGTTGTGACTCGTAAAACCCGGGCAATCGTTATAATGCAATTACGCTCACTCACTTCTTTCAGTTCGTTTCTGCCAAAGACGCTACGGCATGAGCTTTATGCCTTTTAGGTAAGCGTGTTGGCAAACCACTATCAAAGTATCGCTCTTTATAGGAAACCTTCCAAGTGTCCTGACATAACCGAGTCCAATACGTTACAGCTAACTATCACAATTTGTAGTCTGCTGCAGTTCACTCCGCGGCACCACAAGCGTCAGCGCTCGATCCACTCCTGTTAGTGCTTTACATTAACGACCTCGCTTCCTCAATTCCTTCTAACATTTTTTTTTTTTTTTTGCAGACGACTGCGTCATTTTTTATGAAATATCCAACGATAACGATAGCCCATGCCTCCGCTCTGACTCGAACACTGTAGCAGCTTGATGCATCACATGACGAATGGACTTAAATATAGAAAAATGTAAAGCAATGCGCCTAAGAAGAACTTCTAATCCCCTGTTAACATATTATTTGAACAACGTCCGACTCGATCCTATCAGCTGTTATAAATACTATAGCATTCTTATTACGTCCCACCTATCTTTCGCACCTCACATTCAATATCTTACTAACAATGCCAATCGCTTCCTACGCTAAATGCGTCGTAACTTCTCCAACGCACCATGTGCAGTTCAACTACTTCTATAATAAAGACTAATACGTTGGAAGCGTGATTATGCCTCATCTGCATGGTATCCTTACCAAGACAACTTGATTACCTCACTTGAATTCGCACAGAACGACTCCGTGCGTTTCATACCTTCCAACTATAACCGCACTGCCATTATGATGGGAATTAAGTCCCGTCTAGGTATTCCTTGACTTGCATCTAGTCGGAAGATATCCGGTTTTGTCACTTTTCAAAAATTATTCTATTGTGCCACCCTGCATGTCCTGCACATTCCCAAACTGCAGTGAATGTTTCATCGCACCGACCACCGTCATAATGTTGGTCTTGTGTTTTATAACTTGCAGACTTGTTACCATTCAGTTGTACCTGGCACATCAGCCCACCTATTATTGTATTTTAATGCTTGTCCTTACGAGCTATCATTGTATATACAGGAGTATTTTTGCGTTTCCCATATCCCATTTTCTTGCAAGTTCATTTCTTTCTTTTTTTGTTTTGTAACCACTCCCCTCTGTATTGCCGTATGTCCTTGAGGGTAAATAAAATGAAATGAGATGAAATAGGGGACTAAGCTCATTAATATACCAGGTTAGTCATTCAACAAACAGTCATCGTTTAGAAACTACGTGGCCGATTTATTCAACATCTTTCCTTCATTCCTTAAATATTGCACATATATATATGAACCACAGGCATAATGGCCAATCCCCGGCAGTGGGTTGGCCCCCAATTAGAAAGAAAACAAGCATTCAAGCAACTCTCCCGAATGTGGTTCGTTTGTGAACACAGAGTGACTATCCACCACATTTTTTCTTGCGTGTCGCCGCCCCGCAATATTACGAAACGAGAACCCCAACCACTTCCTTGTAATCTAAGCTTCGAATATTCTTTCGTTTGCGGCGTCTACTCTCGGACGCCAAAACAGGGGTGGTTGTCCGGTTGGCTTGGGATTTATTCTACAGACCTAAGCAATGTAGTGCGAATTCTTATTGTTTGTACAACTACAGTTTGACAAAGCACTAACTATTTCCGCTTTCCCAATTTTAAGATAATTTGAATAGACCATCTCCAGAATTTCATCCAGAAAAGAAGTAATCAAATACACTCTCGCCTTCGCCAATCTCCTGCACTGGACATGCGAAACGCCAAAAAGGAGAACCAGAAGAACAAGAAGAAGAAGAAGAAACAACAAGAGCGCTCACAGTTAAGCACTCCAGGTCTTGGCCAATCCCCCGTAGTGGGTATGCGCCATATTTGAAGGATCATCATCATCATCATCATCATCATCAGCGCTCACGCGCAGCGCTGGCAGTATGAGTAACCATCACGTGGCGCGAGCTGTCGAACGCAGTTGCGACCCCGAGGAAGAAAACGGCACCGACGTATTGGCAGGCATGGGCAGCACTGTATCTGCCCGCTTCAAGATTTCCTGCTTCGTCGATGACACCGCATGCGCCTTCTCGCAAGAGTCGCCACCCTGCAGAAAGTCTTCCCCGATGACGCTGAAGGGACGTCGAGATGAATCCGAGGGCGGCCTGTCCTACCTGTCCAGTCAGTTGGCCATCGAGAACGTCTTCCCAGACAACGTCGATGTCTTAGCCAAGCCGTGGGACAAGAACGACCAACTTGTCCATTGCGACTTCTTCGCTGACGTAGGTACCGAGGAGACCGCGTATCACTGCAGCAAAATGGTCCAGGCAATCACCATGCAAGGAGGCCGCTACCAAATGGTGGTCCTGGCGAGGAGCGGTGGACGGTCGCACATAATCAGGTACAGATAATCGCATTATTCATTATATTCCACCACCGCCTATACACACTGGTATCATAGCTATAATATTGAGGAAGACAGACTTTATACGGACAACGTGGTGAGGTTGACGCAGGCGATTATACGCACGACACGACCAGTGCGCTTCGTCGTCCACGAACATTATTTAGGTCGGATTTTTCTGGCAGATGCGGCAACGTTTGGTGGTGTAGTGGGCTGATGCGTTGCTCTTCGCTCGGGAATCCGATGACGAAAATTGGAATCGTGGCTAAGATAGTTCTTTTTTTAATGCCTTCACTTCTTAAAGAGAACTGTTCTATTAACAGAAACACTAGTGCTCCGAAGGAGGCGTAACGCTGTTTTCAAGACAATCGCATTGGTGTCGGCGGCGGACGCGCTAGCGCCCGTCACTGGCGCTCCTGTTTCTGGCAGTAGTCACATGAGCAAAATAATGAGAGCACCGAAGCGACAACCTATGCGAACTGGCCCCCCAGTGATACGGGAAACCACGGATGCTGTCGGCAGAATGCACACTGCCTACGTCACGCGCATAATCACCGGCGGAAACCGCACGGCGTCGTACGTATGAAGGAGGTCATTGTGAAAATGAAACGAATGAATTGCGGTGTTTCCGTGCCCTTCAAAAAAAGAGCATAGCTTCAAAGTAAAGCTCTGCAAATAGCGATATTTTGAATGCGATGCGAACTGGAATACCAAGATTTACTACGAACTGCATCAAAACTTCTTTAAATATTTCTAATATACATTTAGGATAAATTGCAAGAAATATACGCTGCCCCAACGAAGTGCGTTTGTCACACGGATAGCAAACTCCCACATCCCACAGAATCGTTCCTATCAAAAAGAAAGTGCACTTTAGAAATCGCCAAGAGAAAACTGTGCGTTATACGCGACTTCCTAATGCATGAGTACCGAAATTTTGCTGGCTTGCAACTCATGTTATTTACACGATTGCAGGTTGACCTGGTCTATTAAACTTTAAGGAAATAAGGATTTACGCTTCGACCTATGTAAACCAAATCATGTGCCACCGGTAACTTGAACACAAACAACGAATCAAGGACGCTACAGCATGGTTGCAACATTACCTGCGCTTTCTGGCTCAAGCCATCGCGTGTGGATTTTCCGTGCTCTTACTGGGTAGCTTGTGTCAGACAACTCTCTCTGATTCTCTGGCAGACCCTCAAATTATAACCACTTCCAGACTTCATTGACATGGCCATGAATCTCCCCTACTCTCATAGCGAAAAAAAAGAACGATTATAATGAAGGACCGTGGTTCTAAAATTTTCTGCATTTGAGGGACGCCAATGACATTGCAGAAGGGCTCGCAGGACTCATGTGAAGGGGAAAAGGGTGGCGCGCTTCTGGTTCCGCCCTTAATGTATACAGACGTAGCACTCATGTCTGGTGACGCGAAGGTCGCGGGTTCGATAGAGGCCGCCGCGGTTGCACTTTGGTTATATGTGAAAATGCTACAGGCCCGTTTACTGTGTGGTGCCAGTAGACGCTATGAAATCCCAGGTGCAGTTGGTGCAGTTGGTGCAAGTTGGTGCATTCTTGAAAGAAAAAACGCGGTAGCGCTAAAAAGACACGGACGAATAAAGGTACACAGGACAAACGCAAACTTCCAACTGTATTTTTCAGAATGCTAAATCAGGTCTGTATGAACACACATCATTTGCAAGACCACCACCAGAAATGCTACATATTCAAAGACTTTCGTGATATCACTCTCAAAGCAAAGTACATTGGACTTTCCTGATTAAATCTAAAGCATGGGCGAAAAAAAAAACAGATAATATAAATGTGGTGTGAACATGTCGAACGCCCACTGATGGTGTTTCAGAAGTTCCTTTCACAATGCTATGTTGATTGGATGTTCATCTGCCATACACTTTTCCATTATCTCTTTGTTCGCGCGCATGATTTAGATTTCCTCGGCAAGCTCTAGTGTACTTTGCTTTTATGGTGATATCCCGAAAAAAAATTGGCGATGTATCGTTTCTGATGGTGGGCGTGCAAATAATGTCCGTTCATATAGACGGGCTTTGATATTCTGAAAAATTAAGTTGGAAGTTTACGGCCGGTGTCGAAGAATTACTTACAGCACCCTTCCTCTGAGGTACTATCAGTTTCCAAAAAACAGCTATATAAGAGCGGGAAATGTAGAGACCTTATTTTGTTCTTTCCAGAATTAATGGGCTTTTCTTTCGTTATAAGAGCTAATTATTACAGATGTTTGAGTGTGTCTCCAAAGCAGTACCTAATGTCAGCGTTTTCTCATATCGCAGCTGGAAGGTGCCAAGTACGCATGGACTCGAGCCACACAGCAACATCCCCAACCAGGTTGTCGAGTTCGGCTCCCTGGATTCTTCCCGAGTGCAGCCTCGGTGTCCCTGCCGGCATGTCTGACGTCCACCGACAAGACAACCAGCGGCATCTTTCCGTCAAGGCTGACAGCAATGGCGACAGGGGTGGAGTGAAAAATGCAAGCAGGTGCCTTTGGACGCGACGCGAGGTAAGCTCTAATATACTCCTTTCCAGTTGAAATAACGAAGACATACATCGGTATTATTTACACTTCGTTTTGCCTTATTGATGTCGAAAGTACTGTCTACTCAGTCTTGGAATTTATTCGAACTCCGAACGAGTCGCTAATGTCAGCATCTGCACTCTTATGTGCTAATACATTAGCAGAAGTGGTTCGGAAACGCCCCTTAGATATGTAGTTATCTCACTTTCGCACACGTAGATTTCTTAAGCAGTGGCCCAAGTTTGTTAAAACACCCTGTGTATGGAGTGTCCTCATTCTAAAGACTGGAATCATGATAGGTATAGTGAAGTATGCTCGACACGCGTGAGCTTCAAGTAAGCGATGACATCAAAAATCAAGCTTCGATATCATGTGATCCATTGGATCGTGCTGTAAAATTTTGTTAATTTCTTCAACGTGCTGCAAATAGCACTCGCCCATGAGGATATTGGTTTTCTTCGCGGCTCACTCACGCAAAATAACACGTTTTTTTTTTTTCTTCTCAATGGCTACCTCCGCCAAGTGCATCCTGGACCATGAAGACGCATGGCCACAACACGACACGGCCACGGCCCGTCGTGGCCCCCGTTTCCTACAGCTGCGCACTTGGACTGACCGCCGCCTCTGCCTACTGCAAACCTTATTGGCTGCTGTGGCAGAGTAGTACCATGCTCTCCAGAGGCCGAAGATTCCAAGATTGTCAGCACCGTGATCTTTCCATCAAATTAAGGGCTCATGACGCAACCACCATCCACCGTCATGGCAGGAACGAGGCACACGAATTGCCTACGCGAACGCATTCCTCGTCTGCACGTGCATGTCCGGATTAGTAGCACAGCGTTGCTCTTGCCTTTGCCTCCCAGGCCAAGATAGCCCGAGAAAGTGGGTTCACAGCGCTGCGATTTGGCTTCCCCGCTGATAGTGTTGGGGCGATTCAGTAGTTTTAACCGCCCTCACGCATGACGAGCGGGAACGCTATTATTCCATAATTTTAATAATTTTTTAGTGCGTACCTATGAACGTAATAACGAAATGTGCGTTGATAATAAACCTTACTAAGGTCTAATTGCGCTGTGTGGGTTCCTGGCTTGCTAAGCTCGAGGTTGCGCTATAGAATCCTGGCCGCGAAGGTAGCATTTATAAGGAAGAAAAATACAAAAAAAAACCTGTGCTTTGCGATCGTCACCATCATCATCATCATCATGAGCCTATCTTATGTCCTCTCCCACTGCTCTTTTCCTATCCTCTGCGAGCCGATTCCATTTGATGCCTGCGAATTTCTTAATTTCGTCATTTAATCTTACTTTCTGTCGTCCACGGCTGCGCTTACCCTCTCTCTGTAGCCATTCCGTCGTTCTACGTGCCCATAGTTTTGTCTTTCCTTCTCATCACGTGACGTGCCCATGTCCATTTTTTCTTCCTTACTTCGACTGTTATATCGGCGACCCCTGTCTGTTCTCTGACCAACTCGGCTCTCTTCCTATCTCTCAGAGTAACGCCTATCATTTTTCTCTTAGAGTTAGGTGCACGTTAAAAAAAAATCACAGGTAGCGGATAGCGATTCGTAGCCCTCCACTAATGCGTACCTTGTAGCCATGCGGTTCTGGCATGTCAATTATCTTTGTTATTGAGCCGACTGTGCAGCGCGCTTTTAACGCGATACTCTATAAGGGATATTCGAGGAAAAAATAACCTACTATTTTATTATCCTTTTTTCCATAGCACAGATATCAGGTGGCGTGAGAGGCTGAGCAACACAGCGACAGCGTCACCTATGACAGAAAAATCGAGCTGAGCCAACCCGGCAGATGAAGTCCTTTTTCCTCTTCAGTCAGTAATTTATCACCTCAAATGGGGTTGACCTAAATGCCGTAATGTACAAATCAAGTACGAAGCACAGTGGAACGGTGGAATGTTTTGCTCAATAAATCAGCAATATTTTTTTTCTATATAGTGTGCTACCTTTTTGTATTGTGCTCGCATGTTATCTAAAAACAGCATCTTTGAAACAGTTTTTTACATGTCATCCAACATTGAACTGTGTCTTTGGAATGTATTCGTCACTTTCGACCCAGCTGTAACTATTTATGTACTACCACTCCTGCTTGGACCGAGGTCTGCAGTATACAGAAATAAAATAAATAAAAATAAAAGATACTTAGTGTAAGGATTTGATCTTGTGGTGGTGATGAAGAAGAAGAAGAAGAAGAAGATGATGATGATGATGATGATGAGCCTTGAAATATGGTGCATACCAACTTCGGGGGATTGGCCAAGACCTGATATGCTTAACTTTTAGTTCGTATAATTACGAATACCGCAACATGATGAATAAAAAAATTACAGCATATCCACGGAGTGAATGATGATGAGTGGTTGAAGCTCGGGAGGTTTGTCGTAGATCGCGCCGAGTTCCGGATTAATTTAGTTAATGCGCACGCTACGAATCCTCATGGTTCAACTATGCACAAGTGAAATCTCCCACCGGCACTTCATTGCAATTCAAGATCCAGTGCCTATATATATATATATATATATATATATATATATATATATATATATATATATATATATGGGTTGCCGGTGACGGCTTCTCCAACGCGAGCACTCGGTATTTCTCAATCAGAAACTCGCTTGGAGACGCTGCCTGCGCCAACGTTGCCTTTCGCGGGTGAGGGCGCGTTCTCCTTCTTTGCGAGCTGGTAGAGCGTTCCTCTAAGAAAGAGCGTTTCCATTGCCAACGCGCGCATTTCGCTCTCTCTCTGTTTCTCTCTCTGTCTCTCTCTCTCTCTCTCTCACAAGACAGCAGAGGCACGCGCCGGGAAGAGAGAGCGCGTGCCTTCCGGCACGCGGGTTACGCCTGACGACTGACGCCTGACGCGTGACAAGGTTAGACTAAGAGGAGCTTCGCCCCTTAAAGGAAATTAAGAAACTATGTAGACCGTGGTTGTGCGACTACCGCCACATGATGAATAAAAATAATAATAAATTAATAATAAACGAGAGAAAAGAAAAACAGAGAAAAAGAAAAAAAGCTATGTTGACTATATAGTTGATCTAGAATTCCAGTTCTTCTTCTTGTTCTTCTCTTTCATCCTCCTCCTCCAAAATTGGTGCATACCAAATAGAGGAGATAGGCCAAGAGAAGATATAAAAGGTCACTTTTCATGGTTGGATTTATGAAGTATAAGATTGGATCTGATAAAAATTGACATGGTATTCTTTTTCTTTCTGCTAGAAATTTCATAAGTGCAATGAAGATATCCGCGTAGTTGTAACCCAAAAACGTCCGTCCAAATGAAAGAATAATCGTTTCGGTAAACTCCCGAGTCTATGTTATGTCTAATTATTTCGAGATTTCTATTTCGCTGAATTTTGACGCGGCGACAAGACAGCAAAATAGCAGTGAACTGCTTTCTTCTTATCACAGAAGGGACATAGCGGGGAAACAACCAAACCGGACCTGAGTAAATAAATGCTCATGGTGGGAATTCAGCAACGTGATTTCCTTATGGCAACCTCCATCATCCTTTTTTCTGCATGGTCCGAAGGTGATTAAAAGATGTTTGCAGTCTCGAGAATCCGTCAATACTGGCCCTGACAATCCTTTTTGCGAGTGTCCACGCGCGAAATCTAGCCGCCGTTAAGTTTCCGGGCGCCAATTAAGACAGTCGTTACAGATAATCCCGAAAAACTCTATTGGTTCCACTTGATATGTACTTAGAAGCTTATACCTTATCGAAACGTGCACAGGGTTCTTAACAGGCAACACAAGAATAGCAGATTTAGAAGCATTCAACTTCAACACTAAGCTATCCATCCATGCTTCAAATTCGTTTAAAGACGTCTGTAGTATATAGTAAAGCCGTGAATGTCACTGTGCACAGCAAAACAAAGCAATGTCGTTAGCATATATGTGAGTTGTCACCCCTACACTCAAAACACGGAAACTTTGAATTCATTTTATAGGTACACAAAAATGTGAAAATATGCTCCTTTACTAAAAGTTAAAGCGCTTTAACCTTTAGTAACGAAGCGTAGTTTCACATTTCTTTGTACCTATAAAATAAACTAAAGGTTACCGCCTTTTTAGGGTAGCTGAAGTGGAACGGACCTCATAAAGATGTTAAATAGTACTGGTAAAAGTACTGAAACCTGAGGGAAACCACGTGTTCGTTTCTGTTTCCAAGATGAGTGGCCGCTTTTAAAACAATAAAACTACCTTTCTCTTCAGAATTCCCTTACTCACGCTACAATGTAACCAGGGAACCCTTAGTACCACATATGCACACTCTTCTTAGGGTGATTAGGAAAGCACCCTCTTTGGAAGGTGATCTGTTAACACCCTTAGGTTGTCGCACATGGGACATGCTCATTTACACCCTTTTGGGTGTAAAAATATTTACAGTGATAGTCGCTCCATTAGAATGGTGCGTTCCATATTATCATACGCTTTACATATATTTACTGTTAACAACGCTGTCTTAAGCCGCGAACAGCACATTTGTGTTTCGCTAAGAAAAAAAGTTGGGCTCGTGGGTAACGAGCTTAGTCAGACATGACTACGAGCGCAACAAAGACGGAGGCTACATAAAACGTACTGTCATGTTGGCGCATTCTAAACAAGTTGCCACTGTGTGTAATTCTGATTTTCACGCGGCTACAGTTTTTGGTTGTCGGCTGCGACGACACAGGCTAGCCTAAAGAAGTTTTGCGTCAACAAGCAGTGTATGTCCCAGGCAAAACTCTCGCACAAAGTGCTCTTATTTGTTCGAATGCGCCAACGAAAGTGTGCTAACACATGAAAAATTTCACAGCATATCCACGGAATGAATGATGATGAGTGGGCGAAGCTCCGAATGTTCATCGTAGATCGTGCCGAGTTCCGGATTAATTTAGTTAACGCGCACGCTACGAATCCTTATGGTTCAACAACTACGCGCAAGTGAAATCTCCCACCGCCACTTCATTGCAAATCAAGATCCAGTGCAGATATATATATATATATATATATATATATATATATATATATATATATATATATATATATATATATATATATATATATATATATATATATATATATATATGGGTGGCCGGTGAACGGTGCTCCAGCGCGAGCAGTCGGTATTTTTCAATCAACAAACTCGCTAAAAGACCCTGCGCCAGTGCCAACGTTGTCTCTCGCGGGTGAGGGCGCGTTCTCCTTCTTTGCGAGGTGGAACAGCGTTCATCGAAGAATGAGCGTTTCCATTGTCAACCCGCGATACTCAACGCGCGCCTTCAGCTCTCTCTCTCTCACAAGACAGCAGATGGAAGAGTCAGAGAGCTCGTGCGCCGGGAGGCACGCGCCGAGGGCGAGCGGGAGCCTCCCGGCGTTGCATGGCGTTGCATGGTATTGGTGAGTGGTGTAGGTTACACGATACGACAATATGTGACAACCGACCCACAGCTTAAGGAGCTTCGCCCCTAAAAAGATTGGTTACGTTCCCAGGAGACATCTTTCTAAGTATAGAGTGAAGGACGCGTAAATTTAGACGCCTTTTACTGAAGCAACAAGAATTCTGCTGTGAGATGGTTCGATCCTGGTTACGCCACGTAGTCCTGATTGTGCGCGCTAGAACTGTGCCAACTAGAAACAAGCAAGTCCGGAAGGCTTGGCGTTCAGAGCGTGAAACATTTCTGCCTGACAACAAATCTCAGTGCTGAAACTTGTGAATCTATCGATGTAAGTCCCCACAATATGCATGATATACAGAACGTCGCCGCTTGTTCTCGTTTTTCTTTGACAGCTCGTGATATGCAATTCCTTCATATTGTTGGGAATGTCCAAATGGTTCATCTCGATGTGTCCATGTCACCAAAGTCCACCTTCTAAGGACATTGTTTAGTATAAGACAGAGCATCTAATTTGTGGTTCAACATAGCCCTCTATTTATTTTCCGTTCCTCGAAACGTAGCCACTTCTTTATAATGTATTCTTCTCCCTGTTTGCCCATTTCGAACAACGCGAAGCTCGCACGCATATGTCTGAAGGAATGCGCGGAAACACAAAACAAGTATACTAGTTGCGGTCGCTTCTGCACTTCCTTCGAACAGATGAACTGCCAACTCTGCACGCTGAGTGAGAACACATTTTCTACGTCGACTGCCTAACAAAACAAGCATAACGTATACGGGTGTGCACAATCGACAAGTAGGTCAGCGACATTTCCACCGCTTAATTTGAGCATCAGCAACGTGACGGGTTGGCGCGTAAAATGCGTCAATTTCCCGTAAATACCAATTTAGAAATGCACTGACATTAACCATCTAAAGTACACGCATCTGCCATTTGAGAAACCCATACCATATTCGTGGATAGTCGTCTGTCTCTCTCAGGAAACCATCCTTGCTGCAATTCCGCCGCGATG